>WBNM01040450.1:0-20908 GCA_013399055.1 Ramphastos sulfuratus
AAGAGAAGGCTCCAGGAAGGTCTCGTAGTGGCTTTCCAGCACCTGAAAGAGGCCTGCAGGAGAGCTAGGGAGGGACCTTTTATAAGGGCTTGTGGTGATAGGACAAGAGGCAACCATTTTAAACTAGAGGAGGGAAGATTTAGATTGGACATTAGGAAGAAGTTATTTACTATGAGTGTGGTGACACACTGGAATGGGTTTCCCAGAGAAATTGTGGGTGCTTCACCCCTGAAAGTGTTTAAGACCAGGCTGGGTGAGGCTTTGAGCAATCTGGTCTAGTACGACGTGTCCTTGACCATGGCAGGGCAGTTGGAACTAAATGATTATTCAAAGTCCCTTCCAACCCAAGCCATTCTATCATTCTATGACTGATTCCTCCTCTGGAGAGAGAGAGCTGGGATGGTCCAGGTAGGTGGACCAAGAAGGTGAAGAATGCATGGGAGCTGCCTGAAGCCTTCCTGCTTGCTGCTGCTGAAGACAAGTTGATGACAGATGCAGATCCCCATAAGGTGGCAGTGACTGGTTGCATGGATTTATACTCATGCTGGCTTTGGCAATGCCTTCTGCTGCTCCCTCTCCAACAGCAGTGGTGCCATAGTCTTGTCTCCAGATAATGGGCTAGAGGGCAATGCATAGGAAGGTGGGTTCATATTGTCCAGGTGGCACCATCTTCCCCAGAACTGGAGCACCTAGGGTGGGGTGGATGTGGCGGAGGTGTGAACAGCCTCTAAGGAAGTGGAAAAAACAGGCATCAGGTCCAACTGCACCCACAGAGGAAGGGTTTTAGATGGGGCTTGGGTCATGTCCCCTCCACTTGAATTAGTCCATGACATTTTCTCAATGAGGCAACCTTCCTTTGCATTTGTTCCTAATTCCTCTGAGAGAAGAGCCTGGAGGAAGGAGCAGGGGCTGGCACCATGAATAGTCCTTGGCTTCAGCCTATGGATATGGAAAATGCAGCAGTCAGTTTTATCACTGCTCAGCAAAACTGACCCAGAGGCTTTCATCTTACTAGGAAGCAAGCCCAAATTTATCTGATGACAAGGGGCTGAAGAGAGATAGGAAGCATCTTACCACCCTATATAATGATAGCATTAAGCTAAGTTCTGAGGGACCCATTTGGAGCTGATGCTGTCTAACTGAGTGGGGATGTCAGAGACAAACAGCTACAGTCAAGGGTCATGAAAGCAAGGTAAGAGCAAAGGATCCCAGATATGTCTTGCTCACTTGACAGTGCAGACTGCACTGAAGATGCTGGGGGATTTAAGGTTGGATGAGACTCAGCTGGGGAGCAGGGCTCATGAGAACATGCACTGTGCCTGGGCTGCTGTCCTGACCCCTCCTGTGGGCACCCACTCTGGAGAACCATGAGAGAAGCTCAGCAAACAGCAGTGCACTGCAGGAGTCACTCTTTGTTTTCAACAATCCCACAGCTCTTTGCAGCAATATCCAAGGCTTTCTAAGGCCACCCTTGGTGTGGCAGGCCATAGAGAACTCCTCAAGGCTGATCTTCAGTCTGTCCTGAGCTTAGGCAGGTTATTGCACCAGCCCCAGCCTGAATTTTCTTGGGAACAAGACACAAAAGTTGCAGTATTTATCAGACTGGAACACTGCTTATTTGGAGCCTGTTTCCTTTTGTACAGGCATGTATAAGGTGTTGAGTGGTTAAACCATCACAGAAATAATGATGCTTATAAACCAGGCACTATTTAGTCAACAGGTGATGCAGCCTGCAGCTGTTGACATTTAAGAGTATTAAATAAACTCTTCCTCTTGCTTTCATATCCTCAATGAACTGGGATCCTAAACAGCCTCAGAAACTCCACTGTCAAGCCTGCTTGCTAAGTGTAACTCTGGCAGTGGTACAAACACGGCCACATGGACTGGAGAAAAGCAGCACAAAAAGACCAGAGGTAACTAACAGCATAGCCACAGCTGTAGGACCATTGACCGACAGGCACTGCACCCCAGGCAGAGCTGACACCCTTTTCACCTTTCCAGATGTATGAAATGGAGGACTGCTGCAATGTCAAGGAGGACTCAGCCCCAGGCTAACCCTTGCACACCTTCTGACAGCCAGTGGGACCACTACAAGCTCATCTTTTCCTAGAAAGCCTTGAAGCTCCACTGCAGGGTGATAATGACATGGCAGGATGAAGGCAGCCAGTGTTTGCCAGTCACTGTCTGGAGAACAGTCTGGACCTCCACGGTGGTACTGGTGCTCTGCCTAAAGCACAGTCAGGCATGTATTGGCAGAAATGGCCCATCCCAGCAACACTTCACTGCACCTTCACAGTGCTGGACACCAACACCTTGTTCAGCTTAGCTACACTGATTGTACTCACAGGGTTAGCTTGCTTTACTAGAGGGAAGAAATACAGAGTTTCTGTGACCTTAAGCCTACCTTGTGCCACTAAGGGAGAGGGGAAAAAAAAAAAAAGAAGAAAAAAGTCTATGCTTTTAATACTCCTTTCACATTTTCAACACATTGTGGAAAAATTTGGTTTGTCTCTCTGCTTGTTTTACAACTTGGAGGATAACCAAGCTCACAGTGAGAAACAACCACAGGACCTCCAGAATGCTGGACAATGAGGGATATTATTTCATTATTCATCTGCTGGCAGTGTTCCTAGTGTGTAACAGAAAACTTGAATTTTCAGAAAGAAATAGCTATCTTCTCCAGTGATGTTCAGAGGTCTAGGGGTGGAACAGAATTTGGTTTTACAACAGAAACAAAACAAAACAAACAAACAAACAAACAAAAAAAAAGAGAGAGAAAACTCAGGGTAAAATATATTTGCAAAATCAGCTGCAATTCATGAAGCATGAAATCTATATATAGATTGCAAAGGGAATATACAAGTCAGTATTTTACAAGAAAACAGGCTGAGCCAGGACTATTTCAACTTTCTGCAACTCTGATCAAAGGACAGGACGGTGAACTCTGAACTCCATGTGACTATTTCTAGTGTGTTGCCAAATCACAACTTGAAACAAGAAATCATGAATTCATTTGGCTTAAAACAACTCAGTTATTGTAGGTCTTGCAAGCCCTCTGAAAACTTTTTTATAAAAAGCCACCTAACAACAGCAGACCTTTGAGCACTGGATCTGAAGCCTACTGTTAACAAACTTCCTTTCGTGGTTTACTGTTCTCCATACTGTGACCTTCCTCAGAGGCCGGCTGGAAAAAATAGTGCAGTGTGACAATTTGTTCTCCTAAGAAAGTCCTACAGAGCAACCAGAGCCTCTCTCCTACTTGTGTCAAGATGCATTGTTTCCCCAGTGGCCAGTCAACTTTTATTTC
The DNA here is from genome assembly GCA_013399055.1 of Ramphastos sulfuratus. Taxonomy (NCBI): domain Eukaryota; kingdom Metazoa; phylum Chordata; class Aves; order Piciformes; family Ramphastidae; genus Ramphastos; species Ramphastos sulfuratus. Next base: position 3,308 of record WBNM01040450.1, read on the forward strand.
AGGACATGTGTGTCATTCAGTCCGCTCAGCAAGTATTGTCTGATCTGCTTCTTAAGTGATCTCTTCTTGTTGACAGATAGAGAACTAAAAGGATGCTAAGGCCACTTAGGATTACTCTTCTCAGATCAATAATAAGACCTAAAAACTAACTAAGAAATTCTCCACAGTGTTTGAAGATGGATCACCATCACCTCCAATACCTGTCTATATCTCATAGCAACAGGTTCTTGTTCTGGCTTTTTCAATACAGCTAAGATATTTATTGTTGCTCTTCTATGAGTCTCCTTTGCTCAGCTCCATGTGAGCCCTGGACACCAATTTAGCACAGCTAGGGCCAGAATACTGATTTAATCTTCCAGAAATCCAAGGTAAACACCTTAACAAGGTCAGCTCCAAGCTTGGACACCAGAGGCCAAATTACTCAAGGAAATAAAAGTGACTTATCCACATCACCTGTATTGTGGGATATGCTGGGAGAGGTAAGTGCCTGTGATATTTCAGCCTCATTGGTGTTAACCACAAGGAAGTGGAGTGTTCCACAAACAGAATTCTAACAAAAGCAAAGTATCCAAGAACATATTTATTTTTAAATTTCCATTATCTCAGAGTAACTAAGATATCTACATTTGCTGATGAAAGTTTACAAATCCCATCCAGTGAGGAAGCTGGGGACACCTAGATGTTGTTTCATCTTTTTTCCCTTGATATTGATTAAAAAAATAAAAATATCTCTTGCCAAGTTCTGGGCCAGATCACTGGGTAAACATTAGTCATCATATGTGCCATCAGCTGGCAATGCTTTTGGAATTGCTTTTCCTTTCTACAAGTCAACTCACAGAAAGGTGCAAGCCAACATTTAATCTGTTAATTATGATGAGGTTCAGCAAAATCACTCTTCAATGTGTTAGTTATGATGAAGTTCATAATTTTAAGGCTTTTTTTTTTTTTGTAAAGCAACTCTGAAATTCTTCAGAAGCAAAGCCATTGCCAGACACTTACACTTACTAGCTCAATTATTAACAGAAGTTATTATCCCCAAATGTCCAGTAAAAAGACTGAAACATGACAAATCAAATCTGCTTAACAGAATCACATTCCCCTGCACCATCCTGAGTACATGACCTTCAGACTTTTACAACAGCTTTTCCAAGATTTTCTCCCTTTAACATTCCAATGAAAGCTGCTGGCATGTTCTTGAATCCTTCAGTGACTTGTTCATGATACTTCAGTTTTCCCTGTCAAAAGGAAGAAAGGAAATTGCTGACGTTTCACTCACCAGCTGCCTAACTTTTACCATCATCTGTGTGCTGGTGGGTCAAGGTTCCACCTCAAACACCATGTTTAGTTTTGGGCCCTTCACTACAAATAAGACACTGAGGTGCTGGAGTGGGTGCAGAGAAGAGCAGTGAAGTTGGTGAAGGGTCTGGAGAACAATTTCTGTGAGGAGAGGCTGAGAACTGGTGTTGTTTAGACATGAGAAAGCGGCTCAGAGAAAACTTCCTGAAAGGAGGCTGTTCCAAGGTCTTTTTTCATAAATAACATGACAAGGTAACATCACAGGCCTCAACAAAGCAGAAGGGTTCAGGCATGTTCACCATGGTTTGAATTTCCCTAGATGGCTCGAAGATGAAGTTAGATGGAAGAAAAATATTATGCTGGGACCTCACCTCAGCTATGATGAGACCCCTTGCAAAGAGGGAAGTTATGGTGTGAGTACACCTTACAAAATACCACTCTTTCCTTCCTTCCTTACCTCCACAATCCATTTCAGCAGTACCTTCAGACCTTCCTCCCTCCGTTTATGCCAGCGATATACAATAAAACCTTCCATTTGAAGCTCTTTTAAGATCATTGGAATCTGAATGTAAGGCCCTGCAAGAAAAAGGAATCAGCAAAACATCTGCGATTATCAGTTTCATCTAAATAAGAACCAGTGCATAAAGGCAGCTTTTAGCCAGGAAAGAATGAATCACTTTGTTCCAGCTTGAAGCAACAGATACTTTTTTTTTCCAAACAAAATTTCCAGGACAGAATACCAAGGATGCATGGACAGATAGCCACCCAGTGAAACAAAGACCTAATCCATAAAACTGTGGGGGTAAACACCCAATACTTCTGAAAACAGTTTCACTCAAAAGTGGTCTTAGCATGACCTGAATCCTGGAGATAGTGTTTTGACAGCTTGTTTGATAGCCTGCCAAACTCTTGTGCTCTTCCTAAATCTTAAAAAAAAGTCTACACACATTAAAAAACAGTTCCTTCCATCACAAAAACCAAACCAAACCCAAACAAAAAAAATCCCTGCTCTCAAAAGCTTGTCCCATTTTTTAAGTGATATGAGTGTTCAAAGCTGCCCAATTATCAAAGAGAATTCAGACCTCCCAGTTCTTCTAGAAGGCAAGTCTGGAAAAAAATTAATGTTATTGAAAGTGAATATTCATCTCAGCTACACCACTAACTGAAATCTTATGGAAAAAATACCACAAACAAACAAACAATCTCCTAGGCTGCCTCATCCAAAAAACCCAAGAGAAATCTACACTCTCATTTGAGAGTACATGCTGTGTAAATGGCATCAGGCCACCACACCTGCCTTCTACTGATCCGTATCTGATTGGAGCCCTGGGGAGTTCTAAGCTGTTTAGTCTCCCCCTCATTTGTAATGAGCTGATGTTCTCCATCCCATATGAGTGTACACAAAGGAGCATGAGTGCACATACACACAAGGTGTGTGGGCACACCCCTGCTGTCCCAGGCAGCAGTTAGCTACCCAAACACATACAATAAAAACAACCAATAAACCCAATCTATTGGAAATAATCAATAGCATCTTGAGAGGCTCCCATTATGTTTTTCTCTCTGTCACCAACAGACAAGAAACAGACACAGGAGAGCAGGTTCACACCTTTCTGAGGCACAGAGTCGTTGTACTGAGAGATGGATCCACAGACTGCAATTCTTCCATATTTCTTCATGTGGTTGATAGCAACACTGGAGAATTCTCCACCCACCTACAAGAACCAGAGCATGTGCAGTGTAACAGACAACCCACTGTTTGGCACTAGCTACAAAACCCTGACAAGTCTTGCACAGTGGAACCAACAGGTTCAAAGGCAAGTTCCACTGCTCCAAAGACTCAGTGGCTGCAGAAACCCTTAGTCAATATCTGTGGGAACTCAATCTCCCTTTTCTTAAGATTACTTAGGAATTGGTTTTAAATCCAATTAATGCATTCATACCAGTTGCTAAGGCAAGGTGGGTGCCTTGCAATCAACAGAGAATGTCCCTGGACTGGCAGACAGTGTTGAGAGAAAGACATGCTGAAGGGGTGATGCCGGCTGCTCTTTAAACAAGGTAGCTAGCCTGGGAAGACAGAACCTTAGCTGATACCCCTGTGTCAGGTTCTATTATCAGGTATAATGCATACATCAGGGATACTAGGAAATGAAGAAAGCCAAGGCTTGTTCTCTAGCTTGAAGTCAAACTGACATGGTTTGACTGCATCCATACTGCTAAGTGCTCTTAGCCTCTGAATCAAGACGGTCATATTCAAATAGCTTATTATAACAGTTCACAACCCCTGTCAACTTCAGATGCAGAAACGCTCTGCAAGCCACACATCAGTTAAATGTTTGCTCCCCGAAATGCTTCCAGAGAGTGAAGACAAGTTTCTCTCTTTCCATTGGCAAATACCACCAACAACCTGGCTCTGCCTTTCAGTCTCTGTTCTTTCTTTTACTGTCCAACTTAGCTGCAGAAATAAGTGTGAGAGGCAGTGGGAAAGCAGTAAGGTCTTAGAAAGACAATGTCTCAATTAGATAGAAGTCAATATTGATTTTCTGCTGTAGTCTTCAATTAGATGTGTACAATGTTGATTCCCTGCTGCAGTTTAACGACAGTCTGCTCAAGACAAGGCCTTCTCTTTGGACTTACATTGTCAAAAAAACAGTCATAGCCATCAGGAGAGGCGTTACTTAGTGCTTCATCCAAAGATGTAACAGTCTTATAATTAAAGGCTTCATCGAAACCTATTTTTTTCAGATAGGCAACCTTGGGATCTGAGCCAGCACAGCCAACCACTTTACAATCCTGCAAGAAAAGGAAAAGATCATTTCTAAACATCCCCTCACAGCACAGGCTCATGCTAGCTTTGTTACACTTTCAGGAGCATATCCCATCTCAAGACCTTACCGTAGGCATGCTTTCAGGGATACTTGCTCCCCTGATCATTCATGGCCTTGTTCCCCTGTCTCCCAGGTGAGCCTTCTAAGCAGCAAGTATGAGCAGTTCAAGCCACTCACCAAAATTTTAGCAATCTGTCCCACCAGAGAGCCCACAGCACCAGCTGCAGCATTAACCAGCACTGTTTCTCCTGGCTTAATTTTGCAGACCTCCAGCAAACCAAAATATGCAGTAAGGCTGTGAAGAAAAAGAAAGAATGATCAGTGAGGAATAAGAGAGGTCAGGCATGGTACTCAGCCACATTGAAAAAACCCCACTGTCACAACCTGAACAAAATTCAGTTTTCATCATTCTATATGAAAGACAAAAACCATTTCTTAATTTTTGTTTATTTTTATACAGCCACCCCAGAAATAAACCTGAAACAACTAACAGATCCACTACCGGGAAACAGTATGCTGTGGCAGAATTCTACCTTAGGTGAAAACAGCTTCCCTTGTGTTCACAGCCAAAAGGAGAAACGAAGAGATAACTCTGTAAAGTGACAACTCAGCTACGCGCTGTCTGCTGCAGTGCAATTTAAAGGACCTCTATTTTGCTGCATAACACAATAGCTGTCTTCTGCTGTTTTGGGAGCAGTTTTGGAAATGTGGTGATAGCCCAGTTAGCAAAAGCAGGCAAAATTGAGTCTTTACATTCAGGCTAACTCTGATTGAACTGAATTCTTTCCAGCCCATCCTGGATACTCTTCCTACCTTACTACAAGTCATAGAATCATAGAATGGTAAGATTGGAAGGGACCTCAAGGATCATCTAGTTCCAACTGCCTGCCATAGGCAGGGACACATCCCACTAGTACAGGTCCTCAAAAAGAGATATCATAATCTCCAAGGTAAATCTTCTCTGATACAGAGGATAGGGAAACTTCAGAACCTCTACAAGGTAAGGGCATCCAGAAGCCCACATGTATTTTATCAGAGTGATTAGATGACACACTGATAGAACAAGACAAGGTAAAAAGGTAGGTAGGCAGAAACACCTTGCACAGTAAAATCCAGGAGACAGCTGCCTTTGCATCTCAAAACTCACCCTGGCATGCCAACTGCCCCAAGAGCAAGAGATCTGGGGAGTGATTCTGGCCAAGCAGGAGGAAGGAGTTGTAGGCCTTTCCCATCAGATATGAAATGAGTTCTCCAGCCACTGTTAGCCACAACAAAGGTCCCCACTGTGAAAGCAGGATTCTTGCTTTCTACAATCCTGTTTAAAAGAAGACTCAAAAATTAAAAACCAAACAAAAAACTCTGTGAGAGACAAATCATTACTGGCTCTTCCCTCCTTTATTCCTGTTGTCCTGTGATGCAGGAGAAAATAAATATTTCACACTGGGACATTTAGCCCATACCTGCTTATGCTGTAGCCTTCTGTTGCCTTTCCTAAAATGTCTACAAACTCTCATCACCCAGGGTATACCAGGCAAGATGATTCTAGACTCAGCTCTGCCTAAAACAAATCCAATGTTCTAATATGGATGCTGACTTTTTGTTTTTCATTAGCACCAGTCGGGTGCTTCATTAGCACCACAAGGCTACCAGTTTTTCATTAGCACGAGGCATCAGTAAGTAAAAAGGTTCAAAAGAGGATGCTGGGATTAAAGGGTGGAAAAGCAAGAAGTCACAGAGAGGCTGTAACAAGCAGTTTATTTAACAAGAATCCTTTTTAAAGGTTGGACACTCTGAAGATGGAACCTCTTGAGGTAACAAAACTAGACAGAAAGAAGTATCCATTAACAATGAAAAAATCGTACTTGTGGTGTACTCGTACCAAATGAAAATTCAACTTTCTTAGCCCAATGAGAAACCGGTGTTGGAAAGGCATAGGTAAACAGCTTTGAAATATTGTAAACAGATGGCCTTCTGTTCAGCAGACTTGGTTGTTAATTTACCCCAGCCCTCAGTGTTCCTGCAGAAAAACACAAGAGTCAAAGGCCACAGATGTTCCTGAGCAGCAACTTTGGGTCAGCACAGCAGGAACAAGCCGACAAAGGGAAACATCTGTGTAGCTAAATTAGCATGAGCTTGGGGAAGGATGGAAGATTAGACAACTCCTTGGCTAGACCTGTATCCTAGGTGATGCTGAGATTCTCAGCTGGAGAAGACAGCATGCATAGTTTCAGGCATGTAGTTACTAGCACATAGACTTCAAAATGTGATGTTGACACTTGCAAGTGCAGTGGTCAATCTGTCATACCTTTGCCTGAATTATTTCCTTTGAAAAATATTTATCACCAGAAATAACACAGATTGTATCATAGGCCTACATATTCCCCAAAAAGACAAAAGAGATTTAGAGGAAAGCACACAATCCAGCCAATTGCAGATAAGAATACAGCTGTAGAATTATGTAGACTGAAGTCAAGAACAGGTCATGCAGGCTGAAGATGTCTGCAATGCTGGTCTGTTCCTTCGAGATCTGCCACATGTATGGATAACAAGAACTGAAGATCTTACCTGGCAACCTGTGTGCCTGGCATTATATCCCCTTCCTTCATGTCCATTCGGCTGTATAGTCTGTAAAACAGGCAGAGGTAGCTCACTGTAAGCAACTTTAATGACATTACAGATACATTATGAAGTAGTAGCTGCCATCTGACCCAAAGTGGCACCATAAGCAATGATGTGGAACAGATCGCAAAGAACTTGTCTTTATAATGATGCAGTTTAATGTTTTCCATAGCCAGCTACTAAATCACCCCATCTTGACTGAATATTAGGCTAGCATTGGGAATACAATGGCATTCATCTTCCCAGCATGGTCCACCACTACAAGGCTAAGACGTCAAAGAATTATCTCTGACGCTAGGGTCCACAAGGCTACTTCAGCAGCTATTACTTCAAACTACCCAGTCTCCTTGAGCTTGAACTACCACCTACTAACATGAACATATCAGCAATTTCCTATTTGGAACATGCAGCCTTGTGTACCGGGTTGCTAAGATAAGTGATGCAGACACTGCAACAGGGCTGCAGTCTCATTTGAACACATTGTATTCCAGAGAGATAGACATGACAAGAAAAGTCAAGCCTCCAGCATTGTTATCCTAGTATCTGGCTAAACCTGGCACAGTCCACTGGGAGTCTTGTAATTGACACATTTCATAGAAAGAAGACAAAGGCACATGGGATTCTTGCAACAGGAGTTGCTCCAAGCACATGTTCTTTGGAGTAACCTAAGTGTGAGATCAAATGCAGTACCTTAGTCATTGATTTAAAAAGAAGAAAAAGCTGTACCTCATGTAAGGATCGATGCTGAGAAACACTGATTCAAGCAGTAATTCTGTAACAAAAGACAAAGGAAATTCCTGGGTATTAGCAGTGCAGTAAGGCATACTTTCCACAAGTCAGTCTTCCAGCAAAAGCAACCAGAATTCCTGACAGCTCAAAACTGCTTTACAGAAAAGCTACCAGAAACTACAACTACATTCATCATCGTTTTCTGGATTTTCGATGTGGTGTTGCACATTTTCTATAGTGTCTCCACAGGAGATTAACTAATTTTCAACCTCGTTTATCTGCCTCACCCTTTCTAAGGGGCTCAGGCCTACCCCCGCAGCAAAGCACTAACTTTCGATCCACATGAAATGCCTTCTCGTGATTCAGCCAGCAGAGGGGAGTAAGAAACCTTGGCACAAGTCAAACACAAACTACTGCCTTCAAGAGAAAGCAGGAAACTATCTTTTCTAGGCAGCCTAACCTTACTGTCTCTAATGCCATTAGTTCTTGTGAAATATACTATTAAGCAAATTTAAATCTAAATTCTCATTCACACAGAAATTTTAGCTGTTAATCTCCACCAAATAATAATTTTCATACATACTAGGAATGTATTCAGATATATTTTCCCATTACTCAGTGAGAGTAGGAGGAACAGTCAAGACCATATAACATAAGAAAGGTCATCTTTAAAAGTGTTATTCTGGTACCCAGTTATGCCTCTTCCTGCTGTAGGGATTAAAATGGGACAGAAGAAATTATTCCATGCCCTTAAGTACCCATAGACATGGAACTTTAAAGTCTGAAAGCTACAGAAGTACACATGCTACAAAAACATTTGAAGGAAGAAATTACTTTTCAAGCTTTTAAGTTGTAAACATCTCTAGTACTTTAATGCAATTTCTTTGGCACCTCTTCTGAACAAGAGCAAATTTGTGAAGGTGGAGGGGGAAGTGGTGGGACAGAGTTCAATACAGCATGGTACGTATGTCCATGTGAAGGGAAAAAAAAAAAAAATCAAGGTTCATTCCTTTATTAAGAGCTCTTGCATGTAATAAGTGTTCATTTCCCCTACCCTTATTTAAAATAGGCAAACACAGAAATAAAATCTGTGCATTTTCCCCCCTTTTTTATCTGCCCTCTCCTACTGTCACAACAGGTCAAATGTAACAGATAAGCAATTGCAAAATAATAGGCATTGATAGTTGGACTTGATGATCTTAGAGGTCTTTTCCGACCAAAACAATTCTGTGATTCTATGGATGCAGACTAGCCTAAAACTGATGCGAGTCCCAAGGCATCCTAGCTGCAGCCTAGCTGCAGCCTGCTCAGAGTCAGTCTGCTCTCCTCCAGCACTATCCTCAATACCTTCTCTATCAGTATTAAAAACACCACTAAAAACCTACTCCCAGAGGCTACCGTTGTCTCCAGCGTTCTCTATGGGAATTTGGAAAATAAAGCAGCTGAAAACTTTCCACCAGTAAAGCATATTTGTGTTTTACTACAATTTTCTCATTTGCTCTCTGTCAAAGTTCACTTCCCTCTTCCTAAATCAAACAAATTCTGGCACCTTGTGGTTGTCAGTTTCAAGGGCATACATACTAGGTTAGCAGTTTTCTCTAGTAACCTTTCTATACAAACAGATTCAAATGCCTTTGCCATCAGGCACCCCGTGTGATGAGGCTGTGTGAGACTGAAAAGCATGCCACAGCTGCTGCGTGCTAGAGTTGGAAAAGCTTAGCCACTCTGTGTATTATCAGAAGGCAGCTTGCCTTAAATTCCACCAAATACGTCAGCATACACATTCTTGAGCAATTCCCCTTCTCTGCTGAAGTGCATGGCTTGCCACAACTTGTGCCAGCCTATTTTTGAAAATCCAAGCCAGAGATGCACGCAAACAGTTCTACAGATGCAGTCGTTCACCAGCCATCAGAGTGGTTTTCCAGAACCTCTGGAAAAATGTAATGCCAGGTGACACTCCACTTACCTCCCTCCTTTAGCTTTGGCAGCTCTATCGTTTTCAGGTCAAAGTCACTGGGTTTGGGGAAACCCTCAAAATGCTTCTTCAGAGCCCATGCCTTGGCAGTCACCATCCTGTGCAAAAAACAGCACAGCCAAATAATCTCTGTCAGAAAGATGACCAATGGTGCTGGGCTGCCCGTGTGGGCTGCTTTAGGCTTTGTGAGGCAGAACAGCATCTTGATCGTGTGTCCTCACACCACACAGCCTCTGCTTGCATCCTAGGGCAGTATCACTGAATCAAGGAAACAGCTGGAAAAGCTCCCTCATTGTCTAAGCAGCCCAGAGCTTCCTGCAACCTGCCTGCTGTTTGCAAGCTCAGGTGTGGAAAGTTGCACCCTGAAGCAATTAAGGAGGTGGAATTACTAGTTTGAGGAGGAAAAAACAAACAATAAACCACTCTTTTCCCCCCAATTACACAAGATGAGTGCTGAACCCAAATTTTTACAAGCTTGAACCAGAATGCAAGTGAAAAATATAGAGGTAAGGAAAACCTCTTTCCATGACACTTTGTATGCTGAAAGAAAAGCTTCTCCAGGTGCCAGGCTCAAGACATGGAACTGAGAGTGCACTCTCACCAGTATTTTCCATGTAAGATGGAAATGAGAAAATCACTTGCATTCGTTTTACCTTTGCAGCTCTTTTTCCTTCCTACAAGCAAGCACACCAACAAGAACAAATAACAGAAGTTTATACTTAGTGCAGGCAGGTGGAAAACTCTCTTCTGTTGTCAAGGACAGCCAATAACCTTCTGCACCCAACTCAGTCAGTGGCTGGACTCTCTCAGTCACACACTCCTAAAAGGCTGAGATGTCTGCTTTTATCAGCTGAGCTGGTACCTCCCTCAGTCCACATCCCCAGGAGGAACTGTAAACCTGGCAAGAGGCACACTTCGTGTGATTTGCCTTCGCCTTTCTCCTGTTCATTACTGATTCACAGTGTGATTCACCTTTCACCTTATCATTACTGACCGCTCCAATTCAACTCCACAGGGATGTTCTGCAATACGCCAAGTTAAAACAGACAACCACCGGCCCCCCAGCCCCTCCCACCCCACNTTATCACACCCCCGGTCCTGGGCACTCCACAGCAGTCTGGAGAGCGAGATTATCCCATTGAGGAGTTCTCTCAAACCACATTTTAACAGTCCAGCCCCAAACTCTCAAAGAGTTCTGCCACAGAGGAAAAAAAATCCTCATTAAAAATTAATACAAAATTAAGCATTCGGTTCATGATTTAACACAACAATAACCCATACAAAGGCTACTATCACAGGAGAAGACTGTGACATTAATTGGTGAGATGCCTGCAGACTATCAAAGAACATCTGTGCCCACCTGTGTGCTGTAATATCTGCAGTATTCCCAGTGTGCAGCACCAAAGGATGAGACCTTGTGTGGCTACACCTCTGCATGCTGGGATCTCTGTGCATTGCAGAGCCACCTTAAGGAACAGTAAAAAGATTTGGCACTACGCCCAACTGTGTTGCAAAGAAGTGCATGACACGGGAAAGTTTTGCCCAGAGACTTTCTTCAGCTTTTGTTGTGAAAATACTCAACTAGACTATGAAGGTGGAAGTGTAGAAAGAGCCACCTAAACCTGAAAATGTTTTTTTCTTAAACCACATGCAAAATGAAACAAACAAGCAAATAAAAAGAAGGTGTCACTGCCTTGGCATTTCTTTCTCCTGGTGCATTTACCAGGGCATCAGTAGTGCTGATCTGTACTTCTCAGTAACAAATGACACAAAAGCTATTGCAACACCACAGCCACAACAAGTAAATTCAGTAAAGGGGCTCACAGGAGCCAAGAGTGAGTTCAGAGTCCCACAGAACTGGTCGCACTCAATTCCTTATTCCCACTAGCACTACAATGGGTTTGTCCCAGCAGCCTGTCCTGCATTCAGACACAGGTACACCAGTGCTCCAGCCAGGAATGACCAGGGACAAGGGATACTGGCTCAATTGGCAGCCATGAGCTCATGTGTCATTCATTTGTACCCTCAGGGAGACAAGAGTGATTCAGAAATGCTTTATCTCCCATCCTGTCCCACCTCTGACCTTGAGGCAACAGCTCTGTTTACATTCCCACCATTATCTCTTAATAGCTTGATTCTTTACATGCTGTCCCTTGTTTTAGGATGTCCTTTTGTTTTCTGAAGGGGATCTACAAAGGAATGGGGCAGAACTGTTTAGAAGGGCTTGTAGCAATAGCACAAGCAGCAATTTTTTAAACTAGAGCAGGGCAGATTTAAGTTGGACAACTGAAGAAAATTCTTTAAAATGAGAGTAGTGTGATACCAGAACAGTTTGACCAGAGAGGTGGTGGAGGCCCCATCCCTGGAGACATTCAAGGTCAAACTCGATGAGGCCCTGAGCAACCTGGTCTAGTTGGAAATGTTCCTGCTCACTGCAGATCATCACCTGGCCGAGATGATCTTTGAGGGTCCCTTCCAACCTGATGCATTCTATGATCCTCCATCTGATCCTCTAAAAAGCTGTACAAAGGTATGATGTCATCCTCGAAAAAAAAAAAAAACACCAAAAAAAACCCCCAAAACCAAACAACAAAAAAACAACCAAAAAACCCCAAACCAGTTGAGACGCTCATCCTTCTCCTCTTCTGATGTTACATTTAGGCCTGACTTTGTGAGCAGGATAAACTTTCTGCTGATTGCTTCTCACCTTCTACTGAAATCACACTGTGCTAGACATTTCAAGGCTAGGAATGTTTTTTGTAGGCCATAAAATGAAAAAGACCCAAACCAAACAAAAAAGAAAACAGAACACAAATACTCAATGAATGGATTCACAAACCAATGTCCAAGTTAACAAACCAAGAATATTTTGTATGTTTAGATGTAAGATCATAGGAACCGATAAGGACTATGCTGCTTAACCATATTAAAGAACTCTAAGGCATAAACAGCAGTGATACAGCTGTTATGAGGTCCAGTAAAAACCTTACTGGACTAAGCACAAAGTAGCCACTATCTCAGGTTCAAGAGCAGTAACTACTGTGCTCTAAAACTACTCTGTCATCAGGGGACTTGAATGTTACATTTCTTACGTGTGTTTTCTGTATGAAGAATTTTATGTTCCATTATAATCATTACTGCAAAGAGGCAGCAATGATAAAAACTTCAGAAAGAAAACTTCATGAACGTGATGAAAATACTATTTTAAAAACAATCAATTTCTAGCAAGTATCAGGGGGAAAGAAAAAGAGTAAGGTGATGCATTTCTTCCTGATATACAAGAACCATTAAAGCTTTAACTGAAATTGAAATCCAAGACATCATTTATTCTGATGTCCTTTGAGCTCTTCTGGTCCTGTGGTCGAGCCCCTCAGCTTATCAAAGTATAAAGTTTTATGTTAATCTCGATCAACATTTTCCATAAAATCAGACATCTAGGTTAGAAGTAATAAACTGGGGGGGAATCTCAGCTTTGTGCACTAACAATATAATATAAGAATTAAAATATCTAGTTTGTGGTCAAGCAATGTGGTTGGCTCAAACTGTAGCAGTACTGCAAGCAAAGCACCTTCACATAGGTTATCCAACTCAATCCCCAAAATCGGCATGGGAAGGAAGGTCACAATTCAGGAAAAAATGACAGAGAAGAGAATCAAAGAATCGTAGTGAGGGACCTCTGGAGATAAGTTAAATCCCCCTGCAAAACCAGCATCATATAGGGTAGCTTGCACAGGCATACATTCAGATGGGCTTTGAAAGTTTCTAGAAAAGGAGACTCCACAGGCTATCTGGACAGCCTGTTCCAGTGCCCTGCCACCCTTACAGTAAAGTTTTTCCTCATGTTGAGGTGGAACTTCTTGTGTTCCAGCTTGTGTCCATTGCCCCTTGTCCTGAAATCTAGGAATTCTCACCTGCAAGTAGAAGAAGAGTAAAGCTCTCAAGGGACCATCAGTCAAACCAGCAAAGTTTAATTTCCTTAAGTAACCACAACCAGCATTCATTTCTTGTGTGGTCTGGTTTCCTAGCCTGGGCTTGCCCAAATCTAACCTTGAGAACAAAACTGTCTTAAAAGCCTGTCAGTTACAAATCAGTTCAATTAAAATTTCAGGTTAACTTAACAGCTCATCTTGCTGTCAGTCACAATTAATTTGCAGATACAGCTGTGGTACTTGATTCCTTTTATCTCTATTCTGAAATGCCAAGAGCTATGCTCCTAGCTACATTGGCAGGAAAAGGTATATGATTAAAAGCTGAATAAAATGTACATCTCAGACATGATTAGTGTGTAGATTGGTGCTGAGGAAAAGAAACACTGATCACCAACACCTAAGTTGTTCAGGAAATCATTATCTTAGCTAGTCCCTATCTCCAGAATCAATTTAGGCAGTCTTCTGTGGCATTTCAAATCAATCTGCCAGGCACCAACATAAAGGGACTTTAAAAATGCTTTTTAAAGCAAGCAAACAAACAAACACAAACACTTAAAAGGACTTCCTTGTAGTAGAGACTGCCAAGGGAGTCACACTCAAGAGGCTACCCTGGGATTGCTCACACATTACAGGATTACCAATTACCTGGGAGTGAATAGGGCCTCAAATTCTAGGTGCCTGCAAAAATTTACCTCTTCCTCCCCTCTGGCTTAGCTGTCGCATACTTTCTCATACATTATTTCTTCCTGTGGAGAAAAGCAAGGTAAAGGCAAACCGCTCCCAAGCTACCTTTGGCAGACATTATTCTGCAAATTTCTGAGCAAGCATGACGCTGCACTATGGAACAACAAAGGTGGCCCTTCACCTCCTTATGTAATGCTATCAAGCCCTGGAAGGAGGATAAAGGTTGGAAGTGAGTGAGTTATCACTTGGTAGAAAGGTGCTGCCACCCTGCACTGTGTTACAAAACTAATTCCAAAAGTTCATCAGTCCTGCAGAGCAAGCTCACAGAGGGCAGAGAAAGGGGAAGCAAGGACGGGCACCTGAAACAGGTTAGCTGTGCCTCAGAAATTACATGTAAAATAAGAATCTTAAGTATTATGTCTGATAAGAAAGAATAAGCAAGAAGCCTACAGATAGGAAGGAAGACAGGATACTGTAGGTAACCTGGGCAAGACAGATTCTTGAAGGGCCACCTATGATTCCTTGGGCAGTGAAGGGTTTCAAGCACTCTTTCTACTTCCCCTCTTGCTTAAATGTTGAAAGAGTCCAAACAGATGCTGCAACATCAGTAAGTGCAAGATTTCATCCAGGGTACTGGGACATACTATAGTTCAAATTTGTTTTTTCCAGTTGTAGAGACATGCCTGTTACTGAACCACAGAGAGAAATGTTTCATATGTTTGATTTTACACCTGCCGAGGAAAACTCTGGCTTTTTAAAAAGACCTATTAAACTTAAATTTCTGGGAAACTCCAATTGATTTAAACCCTAAACTTTTCACTACATCAATCAAGCAATTCTGTTTTAGGGGAAAAAGAGAACAAGTCTAATGTTGGTGTCAGATTTTGTCAAATTACTTCAGGACTTACTAAACATATCTGTTAACTGCTCCTTCTCTCACTGCTCATGACTCTGCAAAGGTTAAGCACCTCCCTCTCCTGCAGCACAGTGTAGCATGACAGGCTAGTGTGCTCAGAAGCAAAGTCACAAACATACTTTCAAGCACCACCAATCTTCCTGAGGCCCACTCCTGAATTCCTGTAATACTGCAAAGGCAGATTCATCCTTGAACGAATTCTACTCATACCACATACAACCACCTTCTCCCTCAAGAGGGAAACTTGCTGCTCCAGCCCACCTAGCACACCCAAGACATACCTGTTATCTGTTATGACTCCAATATATCCGTAGTACTAAGGAGACTGAGATGGACAAAGGATAAAGGGATGAAAGGGAAGGAAAAAAACACAAAAAAAGAGCAAAGTCAGTGTGAGTCTTAAGGAACTGCAATGGAAAGGTGGAAGCACAGAAGGGTGATCAGCACCTGAGGCATTGTTGTCAGATAGCATCTGGCAAAAGGAGCCTGAGGAGCTCCCCAGTCCAATTCCAGCATGACACTTTACTGTTCTGTTCCACAGCAAATGAAAGGGTACATCTGTGCAAAACGCCATCCTAGGGCTCCTAATGCCACATCAGAGAAACCATCCTGCAGCAGAGTACAACCCTAATAGATTTGTATCTCACCACTGATCACTGGTCTCTAAACAGAAGTGTCCATCCAGACATATCAGAAGCGATGTGATACTGGACCTGCTGGTAAGCAGCACAAGTGAGCTAACCAGGTACACTAAGATTGGAGGCAGCCTGGGCTGTAGTGATCATGCACTGGTGGTTTGCAGTCCTGAGGGATTTAGGTCAAAGAAAGAGTAAAGTCAGGACTCTAAATTTTGGGAAAGAAAAAATTCCAGCTCTTCAGTGAGTTCGTCTATAGGAAACCCTGGGAAACAGCTCTTGGGACAAGGGAGCAGAACTGGCAGATCTTTATGGGTGCTTTCAATAGAGCACAAGAGCTCTCAATCTCCAGGTGTAGGAAATGGGGCAAGGAAGGCAAGAGACCAGCATGGATGAGTCGAGACTTGCTGGTCAAACTAAAGGGCAAGAAGAAAATGAAAAGGCAGTGGAAGCAAGGACAGTGATGTGGGTTAGGGAGTTACCCGCCTCCCCACACTTTGTAAAATGACCCAGGCTAAAACTCAGTCGGCTGGAAGTTTAGATGAAGCTCAGCCCAATATACAAGCAGATATATACACTACATACAGGAATATTTACAGAACTATACAAGATAAAGGTAATACAGAAACACAACACCCCTCCCAGAAATTAGAGACCTCTCTTCCCACATCTCAGGTCACTGGACCGCAAGACAGAACTAAAGGAGCAAAGTCCCTTGTGTGGTCACTGTTATATCACAATCATGAGGACTCAGCCAATTATGCCTCAATCAGGTAGATAGTTTATTCAAGCCAGCAACAGTGAGCAAAAGCAGCGCTGGGCGGCCGGGGAGTCGCAGCTCCGCACACGGCATGCACCTTCCCCTTCCGCCCGCCTATTTTTATAGTCNCGATTAACAGGATTTGATGGGCGGTCTGTTTGATGGATATGGAATTGACTGGATGGTCCCCTTCAGAGAGTAGTGGTCAATGGTTCAACACCTAGTGGAGATTGGAAAACAAGTGGTATCCTCAGGGGTCCACACTAGAACCAATGCTGTTTAATATCTTCATCAATGAGATAGACAGCAGGATCAAGTGCACTCTTAGCAAGATTGCAGCTGACACCAAGCTGAGTGGTGTGGTGGACACAATATAGGGATGACAAGCCATCCAGAGGGACTTAAACAAGCTTGATAAGTTGGCCCATGTGAACCTCATGAGTTCAGCAAGGTCAAGTGTAAGGTCTTGTACCCAGACTGGGGGCAACCCCTGGTATCAATACAGGTTGGAGGATGAAGGGATTGAGAGCAGCCCTGGGAAGGACTTGGGGGTACTGATGGATGAAAGCTAGACATGACCCAGCAATGTGCGCTTGCAGACCAGAGGCCAGTCACATTCCAGGCTGCATCAAAAGAAACATGGTCACCATGCTGAGGGAGCTAAATCTGACCTTCTGCTCTGCTCTGTTCAGACCCCATCTGGAGTACTGCATCCAGTTCTGGAGTACTTAGTGCAACAAAGACATGGCCTGCTGAAACAGACCCAGAGAGTGGACACAAAGATGACCAGAGGGATGAAGAAAGGCTGCAAGTTAGGGCTTTTCAGCCTGGAGAAGAAAAAAACTTCAGGGAGACCTCATTGCAGTCTTCAGTACTGAAAGGGTGCTTATAAGAAAGATGTGGACAGACTTTTTAAGAGGGCCTTTTGTGACAGGATATGGGGTGATGGTTTTAAAACGAGAGGGGAGATTTACAAAAGATGTAAGGAAGGCATTTTTTACAATGGAGGTGGTGAAACACTGGCACGGCTTGCCCAAAGGTGATAGATGCCCTGGAAACATTTGAGGTCAGGCTAGACATCTGTTTGACGATGTCCCTGCTCATTGCAAGGGAATTGGACTAGATGACCTTTAAAGGTCCCTTCCAATCCAAACTAGTCTATGATCTTTCCTTCTTTTCTTCCTTATTTCCTTCCCTCCTTCCAGACGTTTGCTTGCTCCCTCACAAAGC
>WBNM01040456.1:0-14384 GCA_013399055.1 Ramphastos sulfuratus
TTTTTTAACACCTTCAGGAATGGACACTCCAACACCACTGCCTCTCTAGGTAGCCTGTTCCAATGCCTCACCACACTTAGTAAATAATTTTTTCCTAATATCCAACTGAAACCTCCACTGGCACAACTTAAGCTCATCTCCTCTCATCCTGTCACTATTCACCCACCAATTGTTTTCACTTAGTCAACTCAGAGAGTTTTGGGGGGGGCTTCAGTGTGATACCCATTGAGTCTTCAAGTGAAACACAGTCCTGCAATTAATCTAAGTGGCCTAATATGCAGACAAACTTGTATGTGTCACTTAGACTTCAAACAGCTCCTCTGATTTGTATCTGAGTGTGAAGTCAAAGTAAATTCAGCAGAGGTATCTCCTTTAATATCTTCCACATTTGCTGTCCTGTTCTTTCAGCCTCAACACTGGCAGTATAGGATGGTCTGAAAATTTTCTTACTACCCAAAGTTGCTTCCATCCTGAAGCCTACATGGGGTCCAGTGTCTGACTCACACTGCTCTCACTCTACTCCCATCTGCAGACAGGTACCACCACTCACAGGAGCATTCCCTCGAAGTTGTGGGAAGAGCAGGGTGCAGTATCCCCTAGGTGCCACGCGGTGAAGAACCTGAGACCTCATAAGGCTTTGGTGCTTTGTCAAAAGAAAACAAGAAACTAAACTCATCCAGCAGCTGTCCAGAGAATGCTGAAGTACTTTCAAGGCCTGAGGAACGGAGGAGTTCATTTGACATGGTGTGACTTGTGTGTCTTTAAAGCAGACAGGGACTTTTTATCAAAGAGAAATGTCTTGAAACCTGCTTTTCTATAGCTATCTCTTCTGTCAATGGAGTGAGTTGACGGTAAGGCAGTTGTTCCTGAACTGAAAAGTGTGTGCAGAACTGCAGAAAAACTGAGTCTCCTACAAAAGTGGTTCGCAGAATAGTCATCTCCCTGCTTTGTTTCATAGTAAAACCTGAGAGAAAGCACTTCCTCAGGTCATCATTACCATGTAGTATTAAAAAATGAACTTTCTAAAATGCTCAGATCAGCTTGTTCAAGGCCTTTAAAGTTGTTCCTGCTTTGAGTAGGAGGCTGGCCTGGATGCATCCTGGAGGTCCCTTCCAATCTCAGTTATGTAACGAGTCAGTTCATAGCTTTGTACTGTTGTGATCTGTCAGAAGCCTCAGAACAGACAATGCTAATTTTCTCAGTGTGAAATCTTGCTGCTATGGTCCATCTCATTCTCTTAATGAGGCATTCAGGTGTAGTCTTACCCTGGTTTTTTTAACTGTTAACTAGTGTGCATGCCAAATTAGCCATGAAGTTGGAAAGGCTTATGTATGCAACTGATTTTTATTCAAAAGCAGTTATTATTGTCAAGTATTTTTCCTAAGAAATGTTTCCTGCAAAGCACCTTGAGTGGCCATTAGATACTGGTCAGTATGTTTCTGGGATTTGATATGGTGAATGCTACACTCAGCATTTAAAAGCCCTTGTCCTTGACTTGGTTGTGGGAATTCACAAGGCAGGAATTATAAAATATGCAGTTATTNATGCTGGGGTGATTTGCTCTCCCCAGTTCAAGCCTGCGGGGGTGGGGTAAGGTACTTGACACCTACTCCTTTCACATTCCAAACCTCTGGAACCAGAGTTTCACACCCCATTCAAACCTCCGGTGGGGCAGGGACTTAGGTGTGCCCTGCCACAGTTCTTCATCGTTGTATACCATAAAAGCAGCATCTTACAGTATCCCCAAAAAAGTTTTAGAATAACTTACTGAACTTGGTGCCTGGCAAAATAAATAAAATATTCTGTTTTCAGTAACAGCCAGCGTATTTCAGTGAAGCATAATAACACTTTACAGTTTAATAACACATATTCTTAAAAAAAAAAAAAAAACAAACCCAAACCCAACAAACCCAAAACATTATCTAAGCATTATACGAGGAGACCGGTTGGCTGCTTTTTAATAAGATTGATGCCAAATCCAACCCGAAGTTAAAGTCCGACAGCGATGTCTGCTGTTCAGAGAAAGGACGCTAGAGTGTAGTGTAGCCTTTACAGTACGCTTACACCTAAGACACATCAGGATACTTGGTCTGTGTTGGGAAGAAGAGAGTGCTGTGGATGTAACTTAAAGTAGCTTCAAATCAAAACTGAAAAAAAAAATCATTAGCTGTGACATGGAAAGTTAATGTTAGAAGTTTGCATTCTTCCAAGGTTACTCTTAATGAGAAGTTGTAATTGTCTCTTTAATGAACACTAACAAGCCAACAATACACAAAGCTTTTATGCAGTTTAACTTCAAACTTGTAGACCACATTTACAGGGCTTTAGTTGCTGTTTAAACCACTGAATACAGCTCAAAGGTACTGTCACTATCTCCAGCTAGCAGTGTCTCAATCCCTCAACTTCACAAGCTGCCTTTCCTCTGGCTCTGCAGTGTTCGCTTTTCATTCCATACAGGGCACAAAAGAGCCTGCGTTCGCTCATACCAAGATACAAGACTGGAAAGGGGGGGGAGGAAGGGCTGCTCAGACAAAATTTCTGAGAGTCATCCATGGGAAAACTCTTTGGGTAGGCATGCAGGGGGCTAGCAAGCCGTCCAGACCCGAGGCTGAAGAGAGGATGCTGCTCACTACTCATGGCAGGCTGGAAAATATCTGCACTTTGTGGGTAAATGGAGGGGAGACGCATCTCCTTTCAAAGAGGCATTAAGAGTGAGCTGGAGCTGCATTATTACCTAATGCTAATATACCAGTGTGGTTACCTTATTTGTAATACTGTTTGGTTAGGTTTTCTCTTCTGAGGACTATCCTGCTACACCAGAGGTAGGCCTTTTCTCCATGGGTCAAATTTCCCTCTTTCTCTGTAGTCCCAGCATTTCAGCCTGTTTTGTCTCCTCTTCATCTATTGCTCCTCATGTGCTTATCATACAATTTTTTTGCCAGATTTGTTGCAGCCAAAACAGTTTCACCAATTTAAATGTAATTTCAATAAACTTAGTTTACTGATTCTGTTAATGAAAAGCTGGGGGGAGGGGCGTGTGTGTGTGAGAGTGAGGAAGGGTATAGGAAGGCTTCTCTTGTCTCTGTGAAACCTCCACCATTTGTTCTTCAGGCCTCTTGCTGCACTCTGTGCTTGATCTCTTCAGTGAGGTGCAGGAGACTGAAAACAGTGTGTGGTGGTTCCTCTGCAGGTGGCAGTCCCTACTGCATCCCAGCCACTCAACCTCTGCCTGTGTGATTGCTGCTTTGGCAGAGGAATAGTCAGATTGACCTGTGCTAGCAATTGACCATCAGGATCCCTTCTTTTCTTGTCCCAAGTGTTGGGGTACCACTTCATTTCAAATACGTCGAGATAGTTATGTTCGGGATAGATGTACTCACATGTGCCTGGGGACCACCACTGCATTGGCAGTTTAAGGAGCAGCTGGCAGCTGTATAACCTGGTTCTAAATGCAGGGCATTCCAGGTAGTCCATGGTAAACAACGTTAAAATACAAAAGCATTGCTCTTCACTAAGGGGGACAAAAGGAATTTTGGAAGATGTGATTTCAAAATTATTTGATTAAAATGACAGCTCCACTGTTACAGTTGTGCAAAGAATGCAAATGGCTTCTTCTGTAACACAGACATCACACTGTTAGTTTGCTGTCTTCTTTACCTAAGGAATGTGAATGCTCTTCCTTGTTTGGGCAGAAACAATTATTTAGGTGCGCTTGAAAAGTAAGATCAGCTTGTTGCTCAGAAGTAACTGAAGACAGCAAATTAAAAAGTGCCCTTGGAGCACGGATTTCAATCAACCTGTGAAAAAGTAACAAGTCCTTGAGAAAGGATGTGCTAGTATGCAGAGCATGGATAGTTTCTGTCTTCTCAGGCGTGTAGGTAGCACCAGGTCCTAAGCACTGCTATAAACTTCCATGCAAATGCACAGTCCCTCAATTTTTGCCTCACTATCCCTATTAATGCAAGGGATCATTAGCTGGAATCACATGGATGAGCTGCACAAGCCCTTTCAGGGCAATTAGTGTCCAAAGAAATGCTGCTTCTCAGCAATTGCTTTCCCCTTTCCAAAGGAAACCTCTAGGCATGAAACAATTGAGAATCAAGGCTGTTGTGCCAGAAATGACACAACCCTTGGATCTGATGCATATGCAAGGAATAGTGTCTGCACCTCAGCTATGGCTCTCCTGGAGCATCACCTTCTGGAGAGCCTTCAAAACCCTCATGGCACAGAGCACATGAGGTACATGAGGGTGAAGCAGGGCAGGTGACAAACATTAGCAGGGGCAGGAGGAGGCTTGAGTGGAGCTGGCAGAGCAGGCATGTGGCACAGCAGCTTACAGAAGCTCAGCAGATCATGGTGGTGTTGCTAGGGAGAAGAAAGCCAACAGGAAAGTGAGGGGAAAGGACAAAAAGCACAACTGTGCTGGCTGGGAGGAAGCTGCTTGGACAGGAGCAATCCGGGTCAGTAAGGAACGTGCCCAGTGGCCTGCAAGGCTTCAGAGCTGCCGAGCAGGGATCCCTGGCCTGGCTAAACTCTCTGGATACCTGGAGAAGTCAAGCCGCAGGTAGCTGCTTTGCAAGCAAGGCAGAGGCGAGCATGAGCCTGGAGCCCATCTGGTGCAGCCTGTGCTGGACACAGGCCAGGGGGTACCACCATGGAGACACAGGTGGCAGGGTCAGGAGCAGGGCTGGAGCTGGGCTGCATTCTGGAGCTGGAGCTGGCACTGGGCCCTGCTCCGAGGAAGCTGCTGTGTTCCCAAGGCCAGGCCTCAGCCCTCGCTTCATCGAGGGCCATCAGGAAGGCTCCTGGTGCACACAGCGTGAGACCACATGCAGCTTGCCTGAAGAACAGAGGCTTGGTCAAGCCTGTGGAGCCACCTCAGGGCTTTCCCTTGGTCCTTTGGTCACCAGTCCTCTTTGGTTCAGCCTCCAGCTCTCAGCCAGCTGCCCAGCAGAGGCTCTACATCTGTAGCTTTTCTGCTTCCTGCACTAGAAGAGGACTTGCTGGTCTTCAGCAGGAGGGAAATGGATTTGCCAGGCCCCTTGTTAGCCCCCGTAGAGCACAGGTCGGGTTTTGGCACTAAAGAGCCTCTGGGGAGCCTCAATCCTCAGGATCAGGTCCTGCTGTGACCTCTGAGGACTGAAGTTGTTACCACAGCTTTGCAGTCTCCATGAGAAAGGATTTCTTGGCTTATGCTGCAAGAAGGAAGCTTTCCGTGGGTACAGCAGCAATCCTGTTGGAGAAGAGGACACAAGGGCAGGAAAAGGGCAGTGCTCTTTGGATGCTGGAGAAGGAC
The DNA here is from genome assembly GCA_013399055.1 of Ramphastos sulfuratus. Classification (NCBI taxonomy): domain Eukaryota; kingdom Metazoa; phylum Chordata; class Aves; order Piciformes; family Ramphastidae; genus Ramphastos; species Ramphastos sulfuratus. The sequence continues at coordinate 5,297 of WBNM01040456.1, forward strand.
CATGTGCAGAAGGATTTGTGCCACACAGACAGACATGAGAGTGACTTGAACGTGTGAAGCAAAGCAGCTTTGCAGTTGTGCCAGAGGATCACTGAGCTGGGCAAGGAGGGAAGATGCAAATCTGTCTGGGGCTGGATGACTCTGTGGGCTGAGCCATGAGGCCATGGCAGGTGAGCACACAGAGCCCACCTTGCTAGGAGAAATGCAGCGGTGTCACTTGGCCTGTGTCAGGGCACCCTCCCAGGGGCAGAAAGGAGCAGTGATCGGGCTGGGTGTGAACCTCACAGGCTGCTGGGGCCAGTGAGGCACAAAGCATCTGGGCACAGTGCTAGGCAGCTGGCATGGGGTGGTCATGCAGGGACAGGAGGAGTTGGGAAGGTGCTGCCAAGCCCTGGGAGAAGAGGAGCCTCTGGGCTCAGCCAAGAACACTGCCCCTGGAGAGAGGGGATGGAGGAGGAAGGTGACGGAAGAGTTTGGAACTGCCAGGGCAGAGCTTAACAAAGAACTTTGTTGTGGCACGCAGAGGGATCGGGGCCGGCACTCGGGACCTGCACCGCTCAGGTCTCTCGGCGCTGTCCGGGCCGGCTGTAAGGGTTCGGGGCCCGACGTCGCAAGCGGGCCCAGCCCCGCACGGGCCCGGCAGGGCTGGACGAGGTGCCGCCGTCAGCTGCTGGGGCGCTGCAGGAAGCCGCTGATGGAGCTGCCTGGCTCGGGTGACTGCTCCCTGCCACGGTGCCTGAGGCGCGGCTGCTCGGGCGGAGTCTCCCGGGCCGGCTGTAGGGGTCGTGCTGAGCTCGGCGCTGCAAGCGGGAGCCCACTCGCACCCACATGGGCCCAGCGGATGGGAGCGGCTGCTGCTCTCAGGCTCTGGGGAGCCCTTGGATGGTCCAGATCCTGCCTGGCTGGCACTTCTCGAGGCAGCTGTCTCAGAGCTCGAAGCTGCAAAGAGAAGCAGGAGAGTGAAGGGCACAGCCTCCATGCCTGCACAGGACAGGCCAGAGCAGTGTCCCAAGGCCTCCTGGAGCAGAGGGGCTCTGCCAAGCCACACTGGGCACTCAGTGCCAGGACGGCAGCCCGGGGGCACCTGAGTGCTGTGTTTCTTACCAGTGCTGGTAAGGGGTCATTAGCAGGAATCACATGGATGAGCTGCACAAGCCCTTTCAGGGCAATTAGTGTCCAAGGTCATATTTTAAGAGCCTACTTTCCACAGTAGAAACTAATAGGTACTGCATCTATAAAAAACCTTACGCTCTATATGGCCTACCCAACCCCTCATGGCACTTAAGCATGCCACAAGAAGGCAGCAAATGGGAAAGAAATGCTGCTTCTCAGCAATTGCTTTAGTTTTGTCCACAAGGGAAGTGTTTCCTTCCTGAAAGGCTTCTTTGGTTTCCACAGATCTGTCAATCTCTTCATGCCAAACTGCATTGCAGACAAGCATGCCACAACCTTGCCAGCACAAAGCCAGAGAACACTTCCAGGGCTGAACTCAGGCCAGACCCTTCTTTTGTAAGGTGTGCCTGCTACTATCACCTCCCCCAGAACAAAGACCTCTGCTTCATTCTCCTTTCCTGAAAACCGCTCTTGTCTAGGCCTCTGCATCCTCTTGCCTCTTTTCTAAGCAGTAGGTAGGTTAAAAATGACACTCGTTCTAAACCACTGCTTCCAGCGCCAGCAGAAGTCATAAAGGAAGAAACAAACAAACCGTTTTCTATTTCTACTCTTATTCTGTTCCAGATCTGAGCATCAGAAACATTTTTCCAATTCCTGTCACACATTGGTTACTGCTGGTTTCTCTTGTTTGTTCTCACATCACTTAATTTGCCTTCTTTTTCTCACGTTTGCACCTGGCCTTCCAGTATACATGGCAAACACTTTGAGGCTTATTTTCTGTTCTATCCAAGACAAGGTTCTCTAATATTCTGTACATGTACAAAGTTCAGTGGTTATAGCAGTTCCTGTCCAGGTTGGTTCCCTTCAGTTTAAATGCACTTTCTTGGTGCACATCACTTAGCAGAAATATGTGTGCCTGTTCTACCTGGCTTTTTAGTGGTCCACTACCTTTAGTGGTCCCTTCCACCTCAAACCAGTCTCTGTTTCTATGGCTGTTAATGATAAGCAGAATGGATTAGTCCAGATCCATGACAGTCTTCCACCCTTGGCAGCCCTGCAGTGGAGACCCAAAAGGCTTCGCATGCCTCTTGGTGCCTCTCAAGAGTGCAAGGCACCCTCGTTCCATACTACTCCGAGTAGCTGCTGGATGGCCTTACACTGTTTCAGACACTTGAAAAACACACCCCAAAACACTTGATCTCCACAGCCTGTATCTCAACAGCATGTTTGGTTTGCCCCACTCTTGATTCCATTGTTGTCAGTATTGCAATCTCACTTTCTTCATCACCTCAAAGTCCCCTGACTGGGCAAATGCCAGAGAGGAGGCTGTAGTCCAAAGGCAGAAGCACTCTGACTGTTTATGACTGAAAGAGACCCTTTTCCAGTGCCAAACTTTGGCAAATAAAACCATATAAAAGGGTCTTCGGTCTTCACAAAGAAACCAACAGTTTAAAAGGGAGTGTCCCTCTGATTCGCAGGATGGGGAGGAAAGGGTTCTTCCACCTGAATTTGCTTGACATGACAAAAGGTAGAGGCAGCAAAGCATTTTGAGGCATTATCTGTCTGTCTTAACCCTTGTTTCATCTTAACAATAAATAAACCAGCCACAAAACCAGGAAGTAGATAAATTATTCTGTTTTATGCCTGGAGGGACTGAGATCTTCTTCCTCCTCCCACCAGCACTGTGCCTGCTGCCTTCAGTCATCCATCTGTCCTGCAGGCCCAGACTTGAGGTGTTACCAAGTTTTTGTTCTCAGTCCTGCTCTGACTTGTCACAGGAGAATGTCAGCCTCTAGCCAATGTTTTTCACCTCTTGGGTGAAGCATTGGCTGCATGGCTGGGTCCAAAGGGTTATGGTGAATGGAGTTCAGTCCAGTTGCAGGCCAGTTACAAGTGGTGTTCCCCAGGGCTCAGTACTGGGACCAGTTCTGTTTCACATCTTTATCAATGAGTTGCATGAGGGCATTGAGTGTGCCCTCAGTGAATTTGCAGATGGCACCAAGCTGGCTGGGCATGTCGATCTGCTGCAGGGCAGGAAGGCTCTGCAGAGAGATCTGGCCAGGCTGAAGAGATGGGCTGAGGCCAACAGTATGAGATTCAACAAGGTCAAGTGTCGAGAGCCACAACTCCTCCATGCAACATTGCAGGCTTGGGGAAGAGTGGCTGGAGAGCTGCCTGCTGGAGAGGGACCTGGGGGTGTTGCCTGACAGCTGCCTGAACATGAGCCAGCAGTGTGGTGAGGGCATCCTGGCTTGTATGAGGAATAGTGTGACCAGCAGAAGAGGGAGGTGGTGCTACCCCTGTTGTACTCAGCACTGGTGAGGCCCACATCTCCAGTATTGTGTTCAGTTTTGGGCTGCTCACTACATGATACATATCAAGGTGCTGCAGCGTGTCCAGAGAAGGGCAACAAGGCCAGTGAGGGCTCTTCAACACAAGTCCTGTGAGTTGCAGCTGAGAGAGCTGAAGCTGTTCAGCCAGAAGAAGCAGCTGAGGGGAGACCTCCTTGGTCTCTCTAAGCAGCTGAAAGGAGGCTGTAGTCAGGTGGGGACCAGCCTCTTCTTCCAGGTAACAGGTGATGGGATGAGAGGAAATGGGCTCACGTTGCACCAGTGGAGGTTCAGATTAGATATTAGGAAAATGTGCTTTATTGGGAAGGTCATCAGAAACTGGAAGAGGCTGCCCAGGGAAGCAGTGGAGTCATCATCCTGGAGAGACTGCTGGCTTGTTCATTCGCCCCTCTGTTCTGCAGGCCAAGACCTGAGGTGTTATCAGGTTGGTCAGGATGTTGGAATGTTTGCCCTCAGCCCTAGTGGATGCAGTTCTTTTCTTTCTTTGCTGCCACGATGAGTGGAGTCAAGCTGGAGAGCGGCTTGGCTAATACTAGGAATGGATGCTGTGCAGAGAAAGAAGAAAGGAACCATTACTTTCCAGTCTCAGTTACTCACAGGCTCAAGCAGTGCTCCTCTCGTCACCAGGAAGAAGCACAAACAGGTCTGAGGGCACCACCTGCACCTGCGCCTTCATGTCCATCACCTTGCTCTCACAGGCAGGCACCATCCACAATCCCATGCATCCATTTCTCAAGGTGTTCTCAGCTGGCTGGGAATCTGGCCCTGCCTGCGCTCAGGCAATGCTGCCACTGTCCTAGGGCCTTGTTCCTTTCAGGAACCTCAGAGCTCTTACTTAGTTCCTGTTGTCTAAAGACATGGGCTGTTGTTGCTGTGAAAGACCTTGAGNTGGCACAGGTTGCCCAGGGAGGTGGTAGATGCCCCATCCCTGCAAACATTTCTGCTCAGGTTGCACAGGCCTCTGAGCAACCTGCTCTAGTTGAAGATGTGCAGGCTGTTGCACAGGGCCTAGACTATAGGACCCCTAAAGGTGCCTTCCAACCCAACCCATTCTCTGATGCAACTTATTTTTCATTTGAAAAGCAGCAAGAGTGGAGAATCGCAGGAGCAGGCTCTGTAGATGCCTTCAAGTTTAGCTGCTTACATGGCACAGCTGTTTCTCTTGCAGCTGCTTTGCATTTCACCTGCAGAAGTTCCTTGGCTGACCAGCGCCGGTCCACGTCCACCTCCAGGCAGCATTTCAGGAAGATGCAAGACACAAGGGACCTTCGCTCGGCTTTCCTCAGCTTTGGTGTCCCCTTGGTCACCATCAGGTATCTCGCCTAGAGGAAAAGGAAACTCGAGACCTCGTCTCTTTCTTTCATATCCACGAATGCTCACACAGACCTCACTCTGCTTTCTAAGGTCCAGTCTCCAGTGGCAGTTTCTTGCCTGGAAGAGGGCTAGAGCTGATGTTTCTAGACCAACAAATAATGCCCCTGATACAGCCACAGCTATTCCAGCATCCGAAGGATCCTGCCTTGACACCTGATTGCATTGGCTGACCCACTTAGTGCCAACGACATCAGCAAATGCAGATCTGACTTCATCAAACAAAGGTAGCCTGATGTTTTGCTCTCTTCTGCATACCAATGGTAACCAGCTAAAAGACTCATTGGCTTATTCCTTGCACAAAGAAACAGAAACATTTGGAACCTGCTTTCCAACACAGACACAGGAGTTGCATGCAGAAATACGTTCTGCAGAAAAGACCTCACTTGGCAGACAGCAGCCACCTGCAACTGTACCTCACAGCAGCTGAAAAGCTTTTCAGAGAAATTGCCCAGCTTGTGGAACTTGCCACTAAAATACGCCTGACATGCAGCTCAAAAGGGGTTCAAAGCCACAGGAGAATTGCCAAGCCTGGCACATTTCTGCACTGGCTCTATGTCACTTCTCCTCTGAGGTTCTCCTGTTAACCTCGCAGAGCTCTATACAGGCTATGGTGCAACTTGTTCAAGCTGATGTGATGGAGATGTTGTATTAATGCAGACAGAACTCGGGACAGATTAGAAAGACAATGGCATCTACTGATTAGCACCTTACCCTTTGACAGGTTTCATCCATGTAAGGAGGATCTCCCTCCACCATTTCTATGGCTGTGACACAAAGAGACCAGATGTCAGCCTTGAAGCTGTATGGTTCCTGCTTCATGACTTCTGGTGCCATCCACCGCAGAGTTCCAACATAGGTCATCCTTTTGCTGTGCTCAGGTATCACACAGGCAGAAAGACCAAAATCAGCTGAGAAGAAAAACAAGTCTTGTTAAAGCCACCTACAATTATGACACCAAACAAAACAACACCCACCACATACTTGCCTCACAACACATGCATGAATCTATCTGGAGAAGCAGCCATGCACTGGTTACTTGGTGCGGTAGCCAAGCAAATGCTCAATTGGCCACTGAAATACCCCTCCAGCTCCATGCAGTGGCTGTTACTCACTTGAAGCTCCATGCAGTGGCTGTTACTCACTTGAAGCTTCACATTGTAACTCACTCTCTCTGGAAAGAACTTGCCCAAACCAAAGCCACTCTTGACACCTTCTTCCTGTTTATACTTCTCTGTGCTCTCTGCTTGCAGCAGTGCTCAGGGCACAACCACAGGCACCATACTGGGTAATTGGCAGCCTGTCAAAAGCAGCCCCACACCACATCCTGGGAATTCTGTTCCTGACCAAAGGCACCTACACATCTTGACAGAGCCATCTGTTCCCAGGAGGATGTTGTAGCTCTTGATGTCACGAGAATCATGTAGTTGGAATGAAGGAAATGCAGCCCTTGCAGGCACTGACAGAGAAAACAGAAACGTGAGGGTAAAAACCTTCATGACCTGAGTCCATCACACGAGAAAGGAAACAAAATAGAGGATTTCGTTTGTAGATGAATTGTGAGCAATGCCAAATCTTGTGCTGTCAAGAGGCACAGCTTGCTGCTCCAACCTTCTAGGTGAAAGCACATGACTCATGTTCTGACCATCCTGCCCAAACAATCGGCAGCACATGCAGCATCCCTTACCTCCTAGCAGAAAGCTGCTGTCTCTCCTTCATCCATCAGTGACTCCTGAAGCACATCACCTAATGAGCCTCCATCCAGGTAGTCCATCACGAGCCAGAGCTCGTGACCATGTAGCTGAGAACAAAACAATGGCAGAGTAGATAAATGACCAAGAGGTCCATTTTGTGCCAGTGAGTCCTTGGCTTGCAATATGCAGATGAACATTGACGTGAAACTAACAGAACTACTTACCTGTCTAAATAGTTCACAATATTGCGGTTCCTGTTTCTCCTCATGATGAGGATTACACTCAGCAGGAGGTCTTGAGGCTGGTTTTTGATCTTGATGTGCTTTATGGCCACCTGAAATGACATTGAACACCTTGAGCTGGAGTAGTTAGTTGCACAGGATAAGGATGAACATGCAGTGAGTGCTTGTGGAGCGCCATAGCCAAGCAGTGCCAAAATGTCTTTTTGTTAGTCACAGGAGCTCAGTGCTTACATGACAGCCCCCCAGGTCTCTGCTTCCTTGGCTGCTAGGTACAGGACATGAGGCCCTGTGAAATATGTAAGGATGCTCTTCAAATGTTCAACCACAAATCTCTATCAGCACTCCTTGTGCCTACAGTTGCCTGAAATGGGCTTAGATCCCCACCACTAGTATGATTCATGCACTGTTTGAAAACAGGAAGGGGTTTTGTTGCTTTCCAAACATCAACCCAGTCAGGATTACCTTAGCAATTTGACCATTTCTGATCATTATTTAGCAACTGCTGTTCTTCTTGACTTGATTGCTGAACAGAAGGAAAACTCAAGTGTAAGTTATGGGCAAAATGCTGTACTGAGAAGAACACTAAGGGTGCACAAAAAAAATTGCAATCCTAGAACTTCATAACTTCTTTTTTTTCAGATCTAAATAGCTCCAATTCATCATATCTCAGATCTGCAAACATTTTCTAGGTGTAAACCACACGCTCCAACCTATGAAATTTGATGGATATGCCCAGGGTTAGCAGCAGGGCTGAGGACTTTCATGTCCCTGGCGGATCTCCAAGAGCAGTTACAAAGTGCAGCCCTGCAGGTGGATGAGAAACTGCCCGTGAGATTCAGATGTCTTTGCTGACAGCCCAAAATGACAAATCAGAGATCTGTCAGCTGACACCAGTCTGTGTTTCAGAGGAACAGCCTTTGCAGTAGAGGTCTGCTGGTGACCTAGAAGCCTCAGCCCCAGTTCGCACCCAAGGTGAAGACCTGCGGAATCTCCTGGGACTCCTGGCACTCACCGCTTTTTCTGTGGTGATTTCCAGGGAGTAATAAACCGCTCCATATCCCCTAGAAACAGAACAGCAGTGGAGAAATGAGAAGCACTTTAGTCTCTGAGAGTGACAGCAAGCCCAGACAGGAGAGCTCCACTGCCTGCAGTGTTTAGAACCCCCCTGTGCTCGTCCGCTCCTTCAGTCTGCCACGCACAGTGCAGCGTCCCACCAGCCCTCTGCCATACAGGCTGTCCAGGACCAAATCTAATTCCAGCAGGAAGAAAAAGGGCTGAAGTAGCAGCCCATTTCTCCAGACCATCCTCTTTGATGGCCTTTCTGATTATTTTTGAGGATCTTTCCCCATCACTCTAAACTGACTTGCAGCATCACAACCCTGAGCTGGCTATAGCAGCACTCTCACTCCTCTGGAGAAAACGGGTGCAGTTTTCAGGCTCTGCTAAGAGCTGCAGGAAATCAGGTCAGATACTCTTTAAGGCCAGAGATTAGCCACTTCTCTTTCCACTAGTTCTTGAGGCACTTTTGTACAAGCTCCCTCCTAGGACTGCCAAAAGATCCTAAGGGCCATGGTCATATTCTGATGGGGCATGGCCCTACTATTTTGAGACATCCAGAAAGGTTCTCTCCTAAGGAGATAAGCAAACAGGTGCCACCCACCTGAGGGACACTACAACTTCCAGGTCCTGCTCCTTGCTGCAGACAAGACACTGCCTGCTCCAAGCTGTCTTTGGTGAGCCTTTCTGATCACAGTTCTAGATTCTGACCAGCACTGAGAGACGGCAGAGCCTAAAGCCAGTCTCTGAAGATATCTAAAGATTGGCTTGCCCAACTTCATGCTACATATTGCATCAGCAAAAGGCCCGGCTCTTGTTTGTTGTGTAACTGACTGTGGTTGGACTTACCCTTGGCCAAGCTCTTCCATTTATAAGTATTTCTTTTTAGGGGGTCCCACACTCACAATGCTGCCTGAGAGAAACAAAATGAATGGCGCTCACTTGAGAGTGCAGCAGACCAGGTCACAGCCTCCTGCCCAACCAGAAACAATCTCTGCTTTGGCCTTTGGCCTAGAAGGAAGCCCAGGCAAAGCCAGCCCAGTCACAGCTGCCCTCAGAGGCTCTCTCGCTTCCTCCAACATGGTCACAGCTTGTGCAGGGACTTGTGAGTGACTCTTGACACTCGGCTGAGCAAAAACATTTGGCACCTGTAATCCTGAGACACGCGCACAGTGCACTGCTTTCTCACACAAGAAATACAGAATACGTACTCAGTATCTCTAGGATGCCTTCATCCTTCTCTTCATCCTCATCCTCCTCA
>WBNM01040458.1:0-24499 GCA_013399055.1 Ramphastos sulfuratus
AGTTCCAACCCTGCTGCTATGGGTACACCCTTCACTAGATTGCGTCCCTCAAAGACCACCCAACCTTGGAGGGAGCATCCAAGCTTCTGTGGCCTACTTGTTCCAGTGTCTCACCACTCTCCCAGTAGAGAATTTCTTACTAATATTTAATCTAAATTTACCCTCTTTCAATTTGAAACAGTTGCCTCTCATCCTGTTGCCACACTCCCTGATAAAGAGTCCCTCCCATCTTTTCTGTGGGCTGCCTTTAAGTACTGGAAGTGAGTTCCTTCTCTACTTAGCAAACTTCAGATGGGCTACAACTAGTTATAGAAGGAAACATAGGATCACTGTGCTGGGCCAACATCACCAAGACTTACAAATCTAAATTACTCACCTAAGTTGAGCTCTCAATTTGGAGGCTACCTAAGGAGCACATTTGAAAGAAATGCTTCCTGCCTCCCTGAGCAGGCACTTCCCCTCTGTGTTGGCTTCAGGAAGGATGCTCACCCCACACTGTCTCCTTCCTGACTGTGGCCCCTGGCTTTGCAACTCCAGTCACCTTCAACCTGAGGGATTCTTCCATTGCTTCTCTGCTTTGAAAAAATCCAGGTCTAAGTGTTGTGCCTACCCTCAGGCAGGCATGCAGGTTGTTTTGCCACTTGTTTGTATCCCATCAAAGATGACACTTGGTTCAATTCCTTCTCCCTCCCTTTTCCCTACTAGGTTGGATGGTAACTTTATATTAAGCGGCACAAGAAAAGAATGAAAATTTAAACTCATTTAACCTTGAACATAGCCATTAGTTAAGCAATTAAAATTAAAGAGTGAGTTAATGGGCAGTGTCAAACATTCAGAGAAACATCTGTTGTTATAGAAGTCTGCCTTTTAGCTGATGAATAATTGATCCACCACTCATCAGTACCTAAGCCCAGTCAAGGTGGCAGTGCTGGCAATGCCAGAGCATCTTCAGTGCCCCTCCCCAGCCATGAACTCCAGAAGATCAGAAGGACCTGGCCATCAACACTTGAAAATACATTAGGAAAACCATCTACAGTGCACCCCCTTGGCTGAGGTGGTCCCAGTTGAGTCTTTTGCTTTCCTGGGTTTACAGGTGCTATTTCATGTCTGGAGGAACTGATGGTCTATTTTCAAGTCTTTACTAAGGCACGTGTGGATGGGTGTGGTCTGTTTGGACACCGATACCCAGAGATTTAAATGACTCAAACTGCTTTGACTTGTATCACCAAATTAAATTAACTGGCTTTTTTGGCAAGCAGTGGATGTGAGTGAAGATCTTCACTAATGCATTCAGGACCATACAGTAAATATTGACCAGAGTTTGTCTTTGCTGTGTAGAACCGATAATGATGAAGTCACTTCTGCAGTACTGTCATCACCCACAGAAAGCCCTCTCTCCCTAGAATAACAAGAAGCAAAAGATAAGTGGGTGAAACCTAGCTCCTGTGAACTGTAGAACTCTGCTGTTTGCAGCAGTAGGATGGATTGTTGGCCTGGACACCTGGCCCTGCAGACCTGCTTGGGAAACACTTCCATGCTGTGCAGAAAGTGGTGACAGGGCAAGGTGAGAGAGTGTGGATGTGCTTCCTGCACAAGCTGAGTTTCAGCCAAATTGGCCTCTGAACAGGGTGATAGAGCAGGGTCTAGTCCTCGTTCTTAGTTCCTCCATGTACCTTGCTGGTGAAGCTGGGAGAAGTGCCAGAGCAACCCAGAAATCGAATTAAGGGCACGAAACATTTATAGTGTGGGATGTGGGAGAAGGAAACCTGGGTCACAAAGGATTCTTGACATGCTGTTTTCCATATTACCACTTAACCCCTTAAAAACATCAGACTAGACCTGTTGTGTGATTCCTTAGACCTTGTGTGTGCAAAACTGTGCAACAAGCTGAACTAAACCAAGCCCAGCTTCTCATTCCAGCACAGAAAGGGGACACCTGGTTATTAGCAAGCACAGATGAGTCCCTTCATCCTGGTATTGGGATGCCATGCACTCAGGTCTCTTACAGAAGGCAAGTGGGAAAAAGCAGAAGGAAAATGAATTTGAAGGTATCTCAGAGATGTATGTTAACAGAATGCAAATTGGCCCCCAGCCTCATGCATAGTCCGGTCATTTTTTTTACCCTTTGAGGTACAAGGCAAAAATATCCATTTGTCTCTTTGTTAGAGAGAAAGATAATAAAATCACCTCCACACTCCTAAAGAAAGTTCTATTAATATTTGGTTTTCATATACTGATCTGTCTTTTTTTTTTTTTTTAATATTATTTTCCCCCCTTCAAGACTATCTGTAGAACTTGAATTCATGCAGCAGATCAGGCTTTGTTTGAAATTATTTTGTTCTATACTTGCATCATAAGCACAAAGAAAGGGAAATAAACTGGGATGGAAAAATTATCTGCATGTCTTCAGCTGTTTTTAGCTGACAACAAGCAGAACCTTGTAGCTCAGTTTCTTCCCTCATCTCCCACTCTGCATGCAGAGGCTGCCTTAGCATCTGCCCACACTTCTGCTCCTGCTTCAACTTTTTTCTCTGCCTCTTTAGACTAGAGCAGCTCTTTTCTCAATACAAAATTTTCCCTGGATCTTTGTCAATTATTCTTTGATGCCTTGCCCCACTTCAACTTTCATTAACTCATTGATATTGTCTCTAATGACATGTGAATGCAAACAGACCTTGCTGTGAAGCTTGTGTACAGCAGACAACAAATCTGGCTTGTTCTGGAGCTCTTTGAGGTAAGTTATGTTTAAACAAAATTTAAACTGTTGAGGTTATGAACAGGCATAGCTGCCCCTCTGAATGTGTGTGGGATGTGTATAGAAAAGACACTCATGTTGAACTTGGAAACTTTTTTTTGAGCAAAGGTAACTGTGAGGATGGATGAACTAGAGAATTTTTTTTTCCTAGAGGAATTTCATTCGAGGAAATGAGACCAGATAAATAATGAGATTGTATTTAAAACTAATTCAGCCAGCCCAGCTCCACCCTGCTAAAAAACCCAAACAATAATTACCAAAAATTACCCACAAAACAACCAAAGTAATTTTCAGACTTCAATAGCAAAAAAAGCCCCCTCAGAAACTTTCTTTTTTTTTTTAAAGAAAAGTATCTCAGAACCTTGATTTTTGAAATTTACTTCAGTCTGTATTTGGTTGTATTGTAGATCCCAAAGTGTATCTTTTTACTTTACTCCAAAAATGCATTTTCATAGCTCCATGTTATGTAAAACTTCACCCTTGTCTCCGTGGTTGTAGGAGTGATACCATTTCCATTAGAATAACCTGGTTACATTTTCTTGGTCATAAATATACAAAATCCATAATGATCCTTCCTTTCACCCAAAGATTTTTGCATGAAGGATCTGTGAAGAAATCTCTGTGAAGTAGTTCAGCACAAGGTTCCTGTTTATTGACTTAAATAGAAGCAGATTTGAGCCTCAGGAAAGCTGCTGGCTCTTCAGATAACTTCCCCAAAACTTACATTTTTCACATGTGGTAGCCCGTTATGTTTTCTGAGCTAAGTGCTTTTTAGTCCTTCTGTTTACATCATGGACAATTAAAAAGGATTTATCCCGTACCTTTCTTGCCTCTGATGAGCATTTGTCCCTCACATGCCATGTTTTCTCAAGGAAGGGAGCAAATCAGTGCTGGTGTACTGAGGATGTGAGTTGCAGGAACAGCTATTTCAGAAAAGTGGAGTTTATGCACTAGGATAGCTGAGAGCTGCCGACTAATCTGCTGTAAGCTTACATTGTTACAGCAAAGGATTTGGGTGGTAATGCCTGATTTTTAATTTCATTTTTACTAGGATTATCAGCTAGTTATTGCATCCCTGTTAGTAGTGCCTGGGCAGGGAGGAAGATGAGCACAGCTGTGTGCACGAGGACATGCTCTGCCTTACCTGATCTGAATACTGCGGTGCTCTTCCAGTGCTTCCTGACCTACTTGCTGCCCTTTCTGCCCAGCATGACTGGGTCTGTGCCCCTGAGAGGTCATGGCATGGGCACAACTAGAGGTGCATGGCTCGCTGCTGGGAAGAAGCAGGTGAAGCCAGGAGCAATGGCTTCATTGACCAATGACCAGTCACTGCACTGATTTGACTTATTGGCCTTTTGGTGAGTTTGCCTCTTTTAAAGTCACCCTCTTTCAAAAATGGGAGTAAAATTATGTTTGGAGGTCTGATAAGGGGATGCTTGACATAGCTTGTGCTTCCATGGCTCTTGAAATGGGTGGGGTGGGGTTGGGTGTATGCCCTGTCTTGTGAGGCTACTTTTGGATTTCTTAAGGGAAAGACAGATATGCTCCAGCTTGCACCATCCCTGGGCACCACTTCTGGTGCATGCTGAGGGTTGACTGTCTATGAGGAGATGACAACAGGAAAGCTGGCCTGAGCCTGAACCCCCCCTTGCTATGGCATAGCCACATCCAAGACCCTCCATTCCCTGACTGTAGGTTGCTGAGGGTTGCGTGGTTTGAAGACATCTATTGTCTTCCCATCCCAGCTTCGCACACATGACAGATGGGCTTGAAGCTGTTCATACCACACTGGGCTACTGGGCTTGAACCCATTTGTGCTCAGAGTTTGTGCTGCTCCATAGCAAGACTCTTTGTCCCTTGGTTTGGCTTTTCCCAACATGACTTCAGAGCCATCAGCCCCTGAGAATACTTGGGAGAAGAAAATGAAGTGGGGGAGGGAGAAGGAAACCTCTTCACATTGCAAAGACATCTTAGAGATGCTGCTGGGTAAAGTCAGAATAACTACTGTCTTCATTTCAAACTGAAAGAACATAGATTTGGCATTTTCTTTCGAAAAGCTGTTTGCAATGTTAGCAACTACCCAGGCAAAATAAAGGAGAGACGTGCAACTTCTTGCTGCCTTGGGTGTTCTCCTCCTAGCAGTGACTGACAGCTCCACTCTGTCTGTCATGTGAAAATGAGATGAATTGAACACTGTAAGAACATATGGAAGAACCTGGTTTTATAGCCTAGAAATAGGGAGTTGACCTTGGCCTTTTTTGGTAATCTGTTTGGAATTTACTGTTGGTGGTGGTGATCAACAGTTGTTTAAAGCTGCTGGCAGCCTGCTGGTCTTCATGCAACGGCTCGGTGGTCTTGGGCTCTTTCCAGCTCTGTGCATTAAACATTGCTTTCCCATGATGCAAGGAAAAGGGTGCAGTCAATGCTACAAGGCAGAAAATTTAAACCTGATGAAAGGAAATGCTTTTCCACACAATTAGCCTTTGGGATTTGTTACCACATGGAGCTGCTTTGGCCAAACATTTTGCACATCTTTGAGGGAGTAAAGGATATCTTGGGATTTATATGGAAAACAGATTTTCTGAAGAAAAAGGTTCAAATTCAAATGGGGGGTCTGAAGTTCAGAGCAGGAGTTTCAGCTTCAGTGTGAGTGATTAAGATGCTCTCTGGACTGCATAAAAGCCTCAAAGTGCAACCTGCAGTCCCAGGCGAGTGTCACATCTGCTGGTTACACTGTTAATCTGCTTTTATAATTGGTTTTCCTATCACTAGTTCACTCAGCAGCATGAACTTACCTCCTGGAGGAGTTTCAGCAGTGGTACAGTTTACCTTCCTACTTAGGACCATACCAATACTATGAGGGATTTAGCTTGGTGCTTTTTGAGTGGGTGGCAAATGCATTGGTAGCTGCCTCCGTCACTCCAGCTGATGAGTGACATTGTGCTGTGGGAAGGGTCAAAATCTGCCTTTCCTGCAGACAGGAGGAAAGTACAGAAAGTTCTGTGTATGGAAATAAGCTCTTCTGGATGAACTGTCAAGGCTGAAGGCTGGAGCAAGCCTTGATCCTGGGAGAGGTTTCTCTTGGGTGCAGCCTTGCAAGTAGTGGATCCCTGAAGAACCACCTGAGCTGGAGTTTTAGGGTGCTCAAAGTGGATATGGCATCCTCTGGTCACCTTGCGCTGAAAGGAATGTGGCTTTTTACCATGGATTTTTCTTTCTTTTTTGTTTTGAGAATGCCAGGAACTTTTTTTTTTTTTTTTTTTTTNTTTTTTTTTTTTTAAAAAAAGCAAACCAAACCAAACCAGAAAAATCCCCACACTGGGTTTTCCAGCTCCTCCTGAAACTGCAATCCCTTTGTTTAAAAATCCTGTTTTATTACTGGCTTGAATCTCACCTGAGAGTCTGAATTTGTATCCAGGTGTTTCATTACACTGGATTTGTTCCAGTGCACCACAATGGGGTTTATCCTGCAAAATGAGGCAGTTTGCTAAAAACAGGGCTTTTAGAAAAAGTCTTCCAAAGCAGAAAAAAAAAGCATAGCTGAGGAAGACAATATTGTCATTATTAACAAGTGTTTGGTCCAAACATAAATCTCTGCAGAAGTTCCTTTGTTACCGGTAGGAGGGAAGGACCTGCTGCATGCCTGGATTATACATCTTGGCTCAGTGGGAACACTTGGGCACTTAAGGGCGTCCTTGAGCTATCTGCTGGCCTATATTCTCCAGGCTGTTGAGTGAGGGTGTCTTGGACCCACAAATGCCCCAAGAGTTTCTGGAAGAGGGCTCCCACTCGCAGAGAGCCCCTGAGTGTGGGAGCTCCTGTCTGGTGGGAGAACGGTGCTGGGGTGGGGTAAGTGCTTTTCTGCAGTACCGCAGAAATACACAAGAGCCACAAAATTTCTCCTTTCTCTCATCATTGTCTATGATAATTACAGCACATGAAGATTTAGAAATCTCCTGTATTTGGTATTTGCCCTGTATTCTCTTTTCGAAGTATGTTCCATGTAACATACATGAAGAGGTGGTTTTAAAAAACAAACAAACAAAAAAAAAAACCCAAAGGCTTTTCTAAGTCCCTCTTTGCCTGCGTGCCTATTTTAATGTCTCTCAAGTGGTAACAGCATTACAAACGCAGTGGGGAGCAGCTTTTGTCAGTGCTTTGCCGTTTGCATTACTCTCTTGTCCCTAAGTGAACGTTTTCTTCTTATCTTTTCTAAGCCTTGCAACACTGGCTAAGCTTTGCTAAGCCTCGAAACACTTTCTGAGCCTCGAAACGTCTTGAAGTGCTGCAGATGGAGAGTAGAAAGCAGCAGTTTGTCCCTCACCGATGACCCAAGAGCATCCTCTAGTGTATATTTAAGGTAATACTTACACGTCCCTTGCCTGGTTGCCTTCCCCAAACCCGAGATTGTCAGAGCAAAGGAACAAACTCATGCCTCAGTTGAGTTTGTGGTAAAAGACAGCAGAAGATGCTAGCTAAGGAATTAAATGCAAACACAGACAGCAAGGACTTGCTCCCATTCAGGGCTGGCTTCAGGAGGAGTCAACAGCAGGGGAAACCCTACTGGGCTGACTCTTTATTAGGCCAGTTGGGTAGCTCTCAACTATAAAACTCTGAGTAAAACTGAAAGCCAACCATTTCATAATGTTAAACAAATTGACGTGGCCAGGTATATTAAAAATGGAAGAAGTGCCCCAGAGCTACACCTTACAGTGAATCAGAATGCATATTATGTGCTTATAGATTGCAGTAATGTCTGTAAGGGATTTGTTTTGCCTATCAATGCATTTTGCTAATTAGAAAAGGTAAGTGAAACCACCTTTGAGGTCGTAGGATTTTTTCTTTTGCTGTGAAAACCTATTTTATGTTTTTGGTAAGAGTAAGCAGTTTTCCTACGATGGGACATTTTGATTTTCACTGCATTGTGAAAAGTGGTGCATACTGAAAAGTTTAGTTAAAGATTTTAAAAGAGCCATTATGTAGCTATTATGTGTATTTATGCTATTAAGGTGTCATAGTATGCTATATGACACAAATCTAGTCCCCCTGTGACTTTTTTTTTTTCTGCTTTAAAATGGAAAAAAACTAATTTCCTTGTCTCAGAAGGGAATAAAGATATTATCCTGTGCGCTCAAATAAAAGATGCTAGGAAGCTGTATAAATATTACAGTTGGGTGAACATGTGGCCAGTGACAACATAGTACCTTCCAGTGGCTGGAAAGGAGAAATGATACTGTGCTTTCCTTCCCTGCCTCACTGTACCTTGGTTTTCCTCAGCTAGCAAACTACCCCTTTCCAATAAAATCACAGCACCAACTCAGTTTCTTCTTGCCATTTCCTTTTGCAGAAAGTCTACTGCAAGCCCTACTCTGCAAGCATGCATGCAGGTTCATAGAACAGATCATAGAATGGGCTGAGCTGGAAGAGACTTTGAGCACTGTCTAGGTCCAACCCTCCTGGAGGGACACCTTTCACTACACCAAGTTGCTCAATGCCCTATTCAACCTGGTCTTGGATGCTTCTGGGGAGGGAACATCCACAGCTTCTCTGGGCAATCTCTTCTAGTGTTTCAACACCCTCACTATAAAAAATTTCTTCCTAGTATTTAATATATATTATTTCAGTTTAAAATTATTGCCCCTTGTTCTGTCATTACATTGATAAAGAGTCCCTCCCCATCCTTTCTGTACATCTCCTTTAAGTACTGAAACCATCCTGTTATCAGGGTGGTGGTTTTTTTGTTGTTGCAAATCTCTGCTAGAAGTCTGTGGCAAAACACTGCTGAAAATTTCTGCTGGAAAGGAAGGCAGGCACATATACTCTGATTTGGAGAACTGCAGATATTAGGACAAGTAACACATTTCATGTATGTGTGAACTTGAAATGAGGAGAGAGGAAAGGTGAGATCAGGGCAGCCACAGGTTAGATTAATATCACCTCAGTAGGATGAGCAGCTTTGAAAGAAGTTTTGAAGGGATGAGTACTTACCAACATGGAAGCAAATAGAAAATGAGATAACATCCAACAGAGCTTACCCAAAGTCAACTATGCCAGCCTAACCTGTTAGCTTTCTCTGATAAGAGAACCAATCTTCCAGATAAGATCTACTACATCCATGCATTACCCACTTTGTCTCTCAGGCCACTTGATAAAGTGCTACTTGGGAAATCGTACATCAAGATGGGAATTGGTAGAAATGGTTTGGTGGGATGAGGAATTGATCAGGGCAACGTGAGTGGTAGGGAAGGCTTTGAGGGAAGCTGCTGGAACAGTTCATTGAGGAGACTGAGAAACCATTGCCAGTACAGGAAAGCTGGTATGTCACAGTGAGGCATAGGTGGAAAGAGCAGAAGAGAATGAAATTCAGTTGATGTGAGTGTGAACTCATGGCATAACAACAGTTTCTGCTGTGCAATAGGTGCTTGACTCTTGGGAATGACTGAGAAGAACACCTCTGTGACTCCTCTGAGAGCAGGCTTGAGATCCACTACCATGCCACAGCCCTAGGATGTAAGAGGTGGGGATATATTTTCAGTAGAGAAAAGGCAGGATAAAGACCATGATACAGAGGTTGGTGAGACTTCATCTAGGATACTTGTTCAATCTGATCCTCTGCATGAAAGGCAGATGAAGTAGGAGGAGGCGATGAGAGAGGAGCACTTGAAGGTGGTGTGGCTAATAAAGGCAGCAGTCTTGCAAGCAAGGAATATCTGGGGTAGGAAGTTACAGCCATGGTGGGGAAGAGGAAGGACCACTATTTCCAGGATGCTGTTGCACTGCACAACATGGAACATGCTTTTCTACTGTCACCTCTCACGTAAAAGATATTTGGGATGGTGAGTGGGGCCCAGTCAAGAAAACTGGAGCTGAAGGGGCCATGGCTACATCTCTGTCTACACTGCTGTGATGCGATGTGATCCAGGGACCATTCACTGGGGAGGGTAAAGGGACAGGTTTCTGGCTTCGATGCTGGCACCAGGATCAGCAGATCCATGTTGTTCAATGAGTAGTTTTGACTGTGAATGAGCCAGCTTCTAGCTCTTGAAGTTGAAAGAGTGCCTTTATGGGCATGAGTGTTGGAAAGAGAAGCCCAGAGTGATTTTCAAGGTAGAGCCTAATCTGTTTATTTATGGGGTGTTGTGATGGAGTTGTGTGAGACTAACAGAGGACCAGACACAATCTGGGAGGTAGCTACACTTCATAATACACCTAAGGAAGTCTATGCTAAAGAAAGTAAGTGAGGAATGGAAAAGGACCTGAATCACAGAATGTCAAGGGTTGAAAAGGACCTCAAAAGTTCTTCTAGTTCAACCCCTCTGCCAGAGCAGGATCACCTGGAGTTGGTCACACAGGAACATATCTAGACGAGTTTTGAATGTCTACAGAGGAGACGACTCCACAACCTTTGTTCCAGTGCTCTGTCTCACTCACAGTGAAAAAGTTTTTCCCTATGTTCACATAGAACCTTGTATGCTCCAGCTTGCACCCATTATCCCTTGTCCTATCATCACTGAGGACATCGTGTCCTGGAAAACACCAAGAAGAGCCTGGCTCCTCCTGACACTCGCTCTTCACATATTTATAAATGTTAATGAGAGCAAAGTTGAGAGCATTTGTTTTTCAAGAGAAGAATATGAAATACTGAGCAGTAAGGAACTCAAGGCAATTTCAGGTGAGTACTCTGAAAAGAACTGATCATCTGTGTATTCCATGGTAAGTGTGGCTGTCTCAGAGAAGCTCATTGTAAGGCAATCCCTGCTCCTATTTCACATCTACATCGCATCCTAGTAGCAATCACTTGGGTGTGTTTTCTGTTTCTACCTCTAACTATACTGACAGCTATGAGAGAAACAATTCCTTACCTATCTACTTCTTTTACACAGGCACAGTTTTCAGTACAAAAGGGATTGTGACAGCTCTTTTTTTTTTTTAATTTTTGGAAGGGAAATAAATAGGCATGACCTAGCCTTACGCTGGTGAGCCACATTACAGTAAGTTTGTTTAGCATCCAAAAAATTGAGTTCATATTCTCAAAGTTCTTTTGTAGTTGGGATATTCTTTTGACTAAGCAAACACTAGTGTATACAAATACTTACATATTTGTATTTAAAGCCAGTCATTGTAGTATTCATGCAGAAACTTAGAAAGTCACACAAGTGAATTTTTAAATCCCTTATTTCACCTAGACACTCTCCAAACAGTTTTCTAAATATAAGTATCTCTTGATGGGATGAAATATATGGGAGAACAAGTTCACAGACCATTACAAATCTTGGAGAGGACTGAAACCACAAAAAGTTGAGCTTAGTTGACATAGTAAGTTTTATAGGTGAGATTGGCAGTACTGCTTTTAAATTCCTCTCATAAACCCATTTTCACTTAGTTATATTTGGTTTATGGCTTAGTCATTTGGGTTAAACCCCTCCATCCTCTCTTTGCCTCAGGCTCAGAACCGAAGCCAAGTTTCTTTTTAGTTATTTCTAAGAAAGACTAGAAGAGAAAAGAAATGCTGGCAACACGCTGTCTTTGGAAACTCTAGCAATGAGCTATGATTCAACAAGATGGTAAGATCTGGCAGGAGCTTGGTCTTCACACCTATCTCTCTTCCACACCTGACCCACCTTTCTCACTCAGACATGCTGATATGACAAAATGGAGATGGCCAAGTTGCCACCTATGCTGCTTTACCTGCCATTTCCCGTTGAGTAAAACCTCAGAGTAGACTAAATGATCTTAAAGGTCTTTTCCAACCAAAATGATTCTATGGGTCAATGATTATGGAGTGAAACAGCACCTGGATGAACCCAGAGCATCTGACTGTGGCCCAGTCCTTACACTTGAGGCTTCCTGTCCCTGTCTGCTTTTACACTGTTTCAAGCTATGACAAAGTAGGATTTCCAGAAAGCCACCTTCACTGGCATGTGTAAGCAAATTCAATCTAAGGCATGTGCTTAGCATGCAATATTTTAAAACAAATGCTTCTTGTGATAAAACTGCAAGTAAATGAGTAAAGCCCTATCTACTGGGACAGCATGCCTAGCTTTTAATTGGCAAATATTGCAGGTGGACTAGATGGTCATTGTAGATTCCTTTCAACTGGAATGATTCTATTCTATACCTTAGAAAGAACTGCTGAGCTCAGGGTATAATTTTGAGCTTACTTCTTTTGCTGACTGGGATTTGATCAGATCATGGAGCTAAACAGAAGATAAACAGGTTCAAGCAACATAGATTTTGAAAAATCACAGCAGAAATGTTCACGCGGCCAAGGCCACTCTGGTTTTCACCTGTTCAAGATGCTAACTGAATTGCAGGTTGCTGAACTTTGTCAACTGATTTCTCTCATCTGCAGCTAATACGGTTCTGTGCACTGGGAGTGTAAGTGTATGTGCCTATCTGGCCTCACCTCCTGCTCTGCCCTGATCCTGTATACTCTGGGTAGCCTACTGCAATCCCACCCTGAGAGCACACAGGCAGCATTCAGTTTATATTGGCAGTAGTTTCATTATGGATAGCAGAAGCAAGAAATATATATTATGAATAGCTAGGGGTGGGGCCAAATGATGTGTCATTTGGTTAATAGAAAGCCTTTTAATAATACTTGATCTAGATTGTAGAGCTTCTGCATAACAGTGGTGAGGGAAAGTGCTGCCAGAGTTATTTATCCAACCTTATGCAAAATCTTGCAACCTCCTGCCACATCCCATCATGCCCTGCTGAAAAGAGAAGCGGCTTAGCTGCCAACTGAAACGAGTGTTGGATCAGGTGCTGGTGAATGCCATATTTCCTTCCGCTCTCTGTTTTAACTGATAATGCCACCTGCTGTGCTGACTGCCGGTTTTCTCCCTAGATATTGAGTGATGCTCTTTCTGCCTCCGTCTTGGTATCTCTCTTCCTTCTGTCTTTCTAATTGGGTTTATACCCATTCACCAAGCCTATGCTGTTTGCCCCATGTCTGCTGCAGGAGGGTGGGTTCTGGAGTCACTTCTGTGTTGCTCTTTGGCTCCTTGGCTTCTGTAATTTTTGCAGTAATTGATCCTACCTTCCCAACATTCAGCCCTGGCCCCTAAATCCGGCATTCTAGCTATGCCATCTTGCTTCAGGTCTTAGCCATCTGGAAGCTGATTTTCTCTAGCAAAGGAGCTAAGCTTCATTTATTAAGTCTATGGTTGTGATCAGTGCAAGCAACTGCTGAACTTCTTTTAAGCCTCTCCTTTTCCCTAGAAGGCTTAGCAGTTGCAAGATCTTTTGTATTCACCTCATGGACTTGCTGAGCACAGCAATTGCAGTGGGAAGCCTTCCAGAACCACATTGTCTTGTGCATGACTCAACTCAGGTGAATCATTAGTGCTCAGTGCCAAGAAATCTCAGTAATTGCAAAAAGGCCTAAAGGAAAAATCAGCGCAAGCTGATCTATAAGAACCTTCAAATGCAGTGAGCCCTTTGAATTCCAGTGTCCTAAATCCCCTCTGCCTCCACCACTGTAGCTGACATAGGAAGACAAAACATGGTCCATGTTCCTTATAGATCTTTGGCACAATATTATACTGTGAATTATGAAAGTTATTCTGAGTTCAAGGAGGAGCTGAGCAGACTTGCAAAAGGCTGTTAAGCAGAGGGAAACCACACTGACCTCAGGCTGTGAGCAGCTGGCAGCCAGGTAATACTCAGAACAAGTATGTATTTTTGCTCTTTTCTGAGGAATTCACTTTGGCTGTGGCCAGAGAGCCATTGCTGGGTAGGTGGCCCGCTGCCTGATGAGATATGATGGTTCCTGGGAAAGCCATGGCTTCCCAAAGTATGTGTGAGCTCTTGTGTCTCTTGCTCTTCCCACCCTGGCTGTACCTGCTCTGCCTGTGCATGGATGTCCCTAGTGGGAGCAACTCCCCAGGGCATTGGGAGCTTTTGTAGACTGGACCTTCCCACCTCACATCAAGAGCAAAGCAAAAGCTGGTGTGCTGCCTAAAGTGCAGCTGGCAGTGCTAATTTTAGGTCAAGAGCTTTATGCTTCCCTTCAAATAGCAAAGGCTGCAGTTTAAACCTTTCCCTGAGCATGGGACAGTGTATGTCCCTGACAGACAAGGACACAGCATGTAAAAACTTGCCTCGCTGAAGTCAGCAGGAATTTACCCCTTCATTTGACTGAAGGACTTCTCTGGCCATGCCCTACCTTTCCATTGTGAAGGAGTAGAAATGTGCAGTCCCACGCAGCAGTCTCCACTTGGTAAATCCTCCTGTCAGGAGTGGTGAATGTATGAATTTTCATGCTACCCATTAGTAGTAAGCAGAAGTCGCCTTGAGACAGGCTTTTTGTTAATTAACCTTCTGAACACAGACACAGACACACACACACACACGCATTTGTTTCCAACTGGTGAGTGAACTTGATGTTCAAAGTCTTTCCTACATGCTCCTGCCTTTCCCCCCCTCCCTGTTTTTTTCTTTTTCTTCTCCAAGTTAATGGCTTTCTAATCCTTCACGGATAGTAAAATAATTACCAGG
Source organism: Ramphastos sulfuratus (assembly GCA_013399055.1). NCBI lineage: Eukaryota > Metazoa > Chordata > Aves > Piciformes > Ramphastidae > Ramphastos > Ramphastos sulfuratus. Next base: position 14,258 of record WBNM01040458.1, read on the forward strand.
AGGCAAGAGTGGTAATTGCACAGAGCAGAATAAATGCATGTGGTTGGACACTCTGCTAATGTAAATAGATTCTGATGGATCTATTCCTACTAGATGAGAATGTTCAAAGCCTCTTCTGCCCTTCTTTCTCCCCTAGAGGAGGAATTTGAAGCATAAGTTCTCAGGGCTGTGAAAGGATGTGAACACCTCCATGTTTACTTCTTGGCTTTTTATTTTTATGCTGTCTGCAAAAGCCGTCAGAGCACAGGCAAAGTGCTGACCTGTGCTAAATTCTCCCAGCACAACTGCTTTGGTGACCAACTGCAGAAACCACTCACCTTAGAAAAAGCAGCAGGGTGATGTTGGCTGCAGTATCAGGGCCTGGTTACACTTCTGTTTCTCACTGAGTTTCTACTGAAATCTGTGTTTTACTTAGGACTTGCCAGTTTGTTAGTTTGCTTGCCTGCCACTTGAATGTTACTAGTTATTGTGATAACTTATGAGTATTGCACATGATAAAGCAACCCATCAGGACACCATCCTGTGCAGCCTGCTCTAGGTTAACCTGCCTCAGCAGGAGAGTTGGACTAGCTTATCTCCAGATGCCGCTTCCAAACTCTATTATTCTGTGATTCTGTGATACAGAAGACAGTACTTTGCATCTGCTTAGTAGCTGTTATCAGCTAAATCAATGATTGAAGGAAAAGAGAAAATTACTTTTCTTTCACAAGACTCTTCCTCTGTAAATCCTATTGACTGCTATTATTTCCACTGACGTTCTTTACTTGCCAGCTTCTATACCATTATTACATTACTTTGTCCAGAATTGCTGAGCTGTCTGACTTAGAACTACTTACATTGCTCTAGTTATACACAAAGGCATCATTTCTCTAGTCCTGTGAAACACTTGCAGTCATCCAAGATTAACTGGGAGTGGGTCAGAGATCCCTTGACCCAATTCATTTCAGTTGTGAGGGTGACAGTTGTCTGGACCTGTTAAGGTAATAATGTTTACCTCCAGTAATGCTGTTTAATAGCTTCCTTGGTTACTAATGGGATGGAAAGTTCATTGACCTCATGACATCAGTGATGGTTCTTCTTGTTTTCAAATTTGAAACAAAAATATTTATTGAACACTTCAGTTCTTTTCACATCATCACCAACAATTTTCCCATTTCCATCTAGTGATGTGAGAGCTTTAGAAGCAAGCACCATCTTAAATGTAAACTAGAGTCAAATGCCAGCTTATTGCTCTGTTCCATTTAATGTATGATTTAGGACCTAACTGTTCAAGACTGTAGCAATATGAAAATCCTAAATGATCTTCAAGGGTGAATTCAACCTCCCAGAATGTTGGTATAGAATCATAGAAAGACTTAGCTTGGAAAGGACCTTAAAGGTCATAGAGTTCCAAACCCCTGCCATGGTCAGGGACGGCATTCACTTGATTGGGTTACTCAAAGCCCCATCCAACCTGGTCTTGAGTGCCTCCAAGCAGGGGGCATGCACAACTGTTCTAGTATCTTTGCTACTGCCTGCCAAAGTGATTTCAGAGATTGAAATGGGCAGTGACTGACACAGCATACAGTCTTACTGATTTTGTTAAAGCTAAAAATGGCTGCAATTCAAGTTTTAAATGAGCCTGAAAGACAGCATGGTACTTAAGCCAATGGCATTCTTAAATTTATTTTACAACAGCAAGCGTCTTTCATACAATGTTTTTAAAACCAGGTTTCTATGTACCATCCACTCTAAGTGCTTCTAATGTAAAAAATTAACCAGCTGTAGCTTACAGAGGGAAGAAAATGGCTTAACTCTAAGAGCACAATGAAGAAATGGCACAGAGTTACAGAAGTGCACCATGAGGAAATGCCTGATGGCCAATGACATCATTGCTCCTGCTGTTAACATCTACAGTCCACGACCTGATCTTGCAATGAGGTACTGACACCCTTTAATGTGGGTTATGTTACATCAGATAGACTTCTTTCTTCTTGGACATTCTTCAGTTCAAGCTTTGTGCTGCTATGAGTGGGGCAGCAGGGAATCAGCTGTGTTCCTGATGCTCTGAGGTCCTGTGGTGGGAGCACTAAAGCCCTACCAGTGCAATGCCTCTCTTATTCACTGTGCTTTGGACACTGCAGCACACTAGGAATAATAACAGCTGCTCTCACTCTCCAATTCTACCCCCCATTTCTTTAAGGGACAAATAAAAAGCATATTTTAAAAGACATCTGTTTTAAGGGGCAGAGTGTTTTTTTTCATTCTTTCTTTTTTTTTTTTTTTCAAAGCAGGAAATGTTACCTCTTTGAAAGCTATTGTGACCATCTCTGTTTGCAAAGGCAGATCTGTGGGGTAGAGGAAGCCTTAGCCATACCTCTGCAGGACTTTTTGCAGAGTCGAACAATGAAACCTGGCAAATAATTGGCCAATGAGTTCACTAGTCAGAGTTTTAAATGCTTTCAAGTATTAACTGGAACTTTCAAAAGTCCTTTTGTGCCACCAGGATGGTATTGTATTGCTTTTTTTAACTCCCTCCAAATACTTGTAAAAGTAATTTGCATAAAGTTTGCTGAATTCACCGTGAAAGGGCATAGCAAGCTCTCTGCAGAGTGTGGTTAACCTTAGCTCCTCTCCTTGTCCAGACTTGTCCCAAGCAATCAGCTTACAGCTGAAAAACAGATCATAGGACCAGTTGGACTACATGCTGGAGAGCTTCATATTAATCTGCTCATTATGTTAGTAAGATGACTTCTTATAAATGTGATCACTTGAGCAAAAGAGGTTTCTAGGTTGTTTTTTTTGCTGCTCAGATATTACCAGTGCACTAAATAAATTATAGACCATGTCATCAATCATAACTATACCACCATCTCTTTCTCTTCCTTACTTCATAGTTAAATTCTAATAAGAAGCTATCTCCAACTCTCCTGGGGTCTCAAAAGGACCTGTTTTTCAGCCTTGCAAGGTTTCTGTTGAATTATTATTTATGTGCAGAAATGCTGAGAAGCTCATTGCAGAGTATGAAGAGGCAGTCCCTCTGCCTCTGGTCTAATTGGGAACCAAATAACAGAGGACAAAATACCTGCAGAGTGGGACAACTCTCATGCCCACCTGTTCACAGTCTTGTATAACGCTTAGATATATAGTCTTCAGCAGTTTTCTTGCTCTCCTTGAATTTTCTTTCCTGCTTATTTTTTCCTGACCATCCAGTCTCAAAACACATCACTTGGAGAACCTATTCATGGCATCTTTCTGCTGTATTGGGTCCTCCATTCTCCACTATGTGTTTGAGCTGATGTGTAGGCAAGCGCAGGTAATGAGGAATGTATGCTGCAGAGTGGTGAGAATAACCCTTGAGAATGAGTGAGAAATTAAGATAAAATACAGTGCTAATAAGTATCTTGGTAGTTAAATTCAACTCACAGTGAGTGGGTGGAAAGCTCTAGGATGTTTCTTTAGGTTCTCAAGAGAAGAAATTTGACCTATAGCAGCTAGTGACAAAGGCAAAATGAAGGTAGGCATGACTGAGTTGGTGATGAAGAATCCACTCTGCATGTCCTGGTGCAAAAAAGGATGGCTACAGTCCCTTAGTGAAATTTAGTAGCATAATCCATTCTCATCCCTAGGTACTTGGTTGTTGGCAGGTGTGATCAGCAGTGATTGGTGTTACCATTTTGGTTTTTTTTTTTCCAAAGGCATTATTTGGTGGTCTTATCTGCCTCCTTTTAGCTCTGAAACCAATGCCATGGAGAAGCTTAAGTCAGTGTAAAAGAAAAGCTCACAGAAAGAAACCCGCAGAGATGTGCTGTGCCCCTGGGAAAAGAGAGACATCAGCCAAAGCTGAGGACCAGATCCTCCTCTGAAGGCACCTGTGCCCTCTGACATCAGATCTGGCCGGAGGGCTACAACATGGCCAGATGTGATCAGTTCAGAGTTGCTTCTGCTAAGGCAGTCTGGATGGTGCCGTTATCTCCCAGCAGGCATCCATTTTGTAAGTACAGGTATTGAAGTAACCCAGAATTTTACTAACCTTAAAAAGTTGCTACAAGGTAGTGGAACTCAGTGAGGGCAAGAGGTGTTCAATTCTGTTCTGGACAACTTAAAGCAGCCTGTGTGTGGGAAGTACAGTTGTTTTGCGCTCAACATAAACTCACCACTAGGCTACCTCCTGTTCTTCAGATGTCATTTCACCTTTCTCAATCTCACCTCCCCACAACTCATTTTCAGGAGTTAATTTCATGATCATGGAAATCCCCTGGAATTTGAGATTTGCCAAGAATGTTGAAATGATACAGCGGTCTGTGCTCAGCTCACCTGCGACCTTCTGTCAGTAGCAATTGCTCTGTTTACCTGAAACAGATGGAGCTTCTACTTATAAAATCTGTGGTGAGGACAGTCCCAAGCACATGTGTACAGATAGCTAACATGCATATTTTGCAGGGGTTTAAGATGATTTAATGCATGTGGAACACAGAGGAAGTCATGCACCTGCCAACTAAAGCAGATCATCTCAAAGTATCTTGAAGCTTTTAAGAACTAGAATGTAATGATTCCACTACTACTACATCTCAAAATTACTTCTCTGCTGGTCTCCTTCTGGTGGCTTTTACTCTCCCACAGTGCTTCTAATCCCCAAAGAAATAAATATTGCTCTGATGAATTCTTATAAATTACCTGGCAAGCATATAAAGGTTCAACTCATGGCTTGTGTGCTGTGAGTTACTAAAGCTGTCCCTATAGTTGACCCATTGAATCGAGTTGACACTACTGACCTTTTCATCCTTATTCATACCATTCTTCTCCACCATTCTCAAGAGAAGGAAGAGTATCACTGAACATCAGCACAGTAGAATATGCTTTTAACTTCACAGGGCAGAAGAGAAGTGAATTTCCAAGCAATTTAGTAAATTATTCCCTGCAGGCCAGAAAATTACAAACTTTCTTTTCCTCTAAGGCCTTCACTGCTGTATCGGATGTTCCTGTAGACATATCCTTTGATTTAAGAGGAACTATATATATATTTTTAATGTATGTGTTAAATATTTCATCAGAACTTTTCATCTTCCAGGAAAAAAATTATAATGCATTAGAATGCATTAGAATGCAGGAAACCAAGAAGATAGTTTCAAGCACAACTGATGTTTTCATTAAACTGGAATAGTATGAGCCAGTATTGGTCAGCAGAGCAAACATCCAGCTACAGACACAATAGTAATGATTTTTCTGGAGATTCAACTATCTACTGTAACCTAAAAATCTCCTTTCTGTATTTGTCTTACTTGTAAAACCACAGAAAAAAAAAAAGTTCATTAGACCTGGATTACTAGTAAGGGACATTAATTTGATCAAAATATAACAAGAAAGGCTTCTTTTTCAAGAGTTCTCATTTCCCCATTGATGAATCCTTAAGTCTTGTCTTAGTAAGTCTCTTGGGCAAGGAGCAGCTTTGGGCAATTCATAAATCAGTGAGCTCCAGCTGAATGGCAATCTTGGTTTTCTTTAGTATAAACTGATTTTGAAATTTGAACCAGGATTTTCATCCGCTTTGTGAATATCAATGGAATTGCTTCAGTGAACTAAATATCAAGAGGATTTTCTTAGGCAGGACAGAAAGTGATCCAATGAGAGAAGTTCTATAAATCTTCTGAACAAGCAGACCCTTGGGACAGGGCAGCAAAGGATCAGGTTGCAGAGAACAGAGTCTGCAGTGAATGTACTCACAAAATCAACCTTGGGCTGGGCCTGAAAATGAACAAGTGCATGAGTAGAGAAGTAGGGGAAAGGAAGGAAAAGAAAAATAGTTGGTTACTGGAGTAAAACTGCTTAAGGAAATTTTCCTTCTCTGGTATTCAACCAAATATTCTTGCCTTAGCATTATAATAACAAGCACAGAGGAACTGGAGAAGGAATTTGTTCATGGTTTGGAGGGCAAAATACAGCCCTCTGGCTACGTGTGTAGCACTGCGTTCTCCAGGCCAAGTGAAATAATTTTTCTGTTTAACTAGGCTTGCAACCTCTCTCTTAAGAAATACGCACGTACGTGAAAACTATTTGAATGAATAAGAGGGGGAAAACTGAAATAGAGATGATCTCAAGCTGCCCTTTGTTCTCATTCTCCCACACAGGAGTCCTCAAAACCCTGCTGCTTCTCTTATGAAACCAATCAACCTTCCCTGAGAAGCTATTTCTTTAAACGTGATCTTGAAACATCTCTGACTTGCCATAAGGTGATTCCTATTTAAGATGCCACACCATACAACCACATATCATCTCACCTAATCTCATCAGACAGCACGACAACATCATTGCTGAGCTTTTACTAATTAAAAATTCCAAAAATGAGATCAGTTAAGCGTATGGTTTTTATTCTTTTAGCAAAGTTTTATACCACTCAAATCCTAGATGAGACATTCTGACAATGTTCACACCACACCAGCTCCACTCCTTTATTGCATTGATATTTCTTCTTGTCCCCTCCAGAATTATGAGGGTAATAAATTAAAAATAGTGTTATGATTTCAGCTACATAATAAAAAGCAAATAATTTCTTGGCATAGCAAAGGAACAAAAGAGGATGACTGGAAAAGGCCATACTGCACATTTTGAAAAAAGAGTGTTAATGCATATAGGGTTTTATTTTAGTAAATTCCATAGCAGTAAAATTAAATTTTGTGTTGGTACGCAGGTCTGTATTGTGGGGGAAAAAAAAAATACAGGGATAATTCTTCAGCAGGCATAAAACAAGGATGCCAAATTGAAGCCATTTCGAGCAATGGTACCACACTTCAGTTAGAATCTAGAGCTAGAGCTGGTTAATAAATGGGTTAAAAATACTAGCATTATAAAAGGCCATCTTGTAGAACCATCCAAAGGATAGAGTCCTGTCCCAGTCAGGCTGTATCTCTGCAAACACTTATGCCAGAGAATAACCATGGACATGGACAGTCTTATTGTTTTCCAATTGACTAGGCAGGGTTGGGGCCTGTTCCCAGATGTGCAGGAGATGGGAATGTTGGCAACCAGCACAAATGAGATAGTGGGCAGAGCAAAAGACTGACGCTTAGACAGAGAGGACGGACGGATTGCTTTTGCTGGTCCAAACTCAGTTCAGCAACATTGTTACACCAGTCTTGCTGAAATTAAGGTAAATGCTCATACTCGACTAATACCTAGTCATTTAAAAATCAATCAATCAACAGGAAACAAAACAAATTAAGGGAAAGAGTTTCAAAATGGCACTTAAAAAGCACATTTTCCAGAAGGGAGATTATTTGCATTTTACGATGATCCAGCTCATGCTGATACTCAGAACCAGTGATGAAAATCTTTCATCTCAAGCTCTGTAGGAAAGGCCTTGATCCTACACTTTCTGTTGGCATGATTAGCTGTATAAAGGACACAGGTTCAGACTTGCAATGTCCTCTTGCAAAGTGCACAGATCTTTCCTGATTGCATTAAAAATCAAGGCAGAAGTCCCAATCCAAATTGAGAACACTGCAGGCACACATCAGGAGTACACAGCTCCCTGCAGCAGGGCCACAAGAACTGGCTTGGCTGCAGTTTTGGCTTTCTGGGAAAGAAAATCATCACTGGGGAGCAGAATCCATCCAATGAAAAAAGTGTGGTAAGAAACCTTGTGTAACCTGCTTGCAAAACTCTCCTGATGCATCTCAAAGTAAGTTAACACAGAATAAATAAAATAATCTTAGGGAAGTGTGCCTGACGACTACTTCTACAGTCTCTTTTGATGCAAAGCAGCCAGGAAGTCACGAGCTGCACACGTGCCGGTGCGCACAGCTGTGCATACCAGATGTCAGCCAGTCTGTGATGGGTTAATCAGGCAAAGTTCACCTAGCTGCTCTGCACACCCTTACTTAGAACTACCCATCATGTCAGTAGCGAAGCAATAACCAGAATGATTTCTTTCCCTTAACTCTTTCCCTTAGCTTATGCTCAGGGAACACTGTCCTTAATGGGGAAAGCCGTGTGAGATATCAGGATCAGGCAATGACCAGTCTGGAACACAAGCCTCCTCTGCAGCAAGATGCAGCAAGACGGTTCATGTTCTGGAACTCTCTCAAAAATCTGCCTTATATCAGAGCCTGGCAGAAAGAGCTCAATTTAGTTCATCTCCTCTGGGATGATGGGATCTTAGTTTCAAAGCACAGATCTAAAGTAATTCTGTCTCAAGTTGTGATAGCTATGGGTTCAGGGTGTCGGACAAAAGGTATTTCAGTAGAGCAGGCAACCTGATTCAACAGCTCTGAGTACAGAAATCTGGCTTTCCTATAGCCCTGTGACATGCTATTATTCTTCTGCCTGGATATTTCATCTCACCTGCAAACTCTTTGTTCACTGGGAATGAATGCTTTGGGATGAGGACTGGTCCACACAGCGCATCCACACAATGCACAGTACAGTGAACCTCCTGCAGGTTGTGCAGGTTAATACAGCTGTGGGCATGTCCCTTGTAGTTGAAGGTGACAGTGATGAACGTGAAAAGATTTGCACAATAAGCACTTTCTATTGCAACCTTAGTGTGAGCCATGTCGTGCTTCTGCTGCACCCAAGTTCTTGAGGTCCTTCCCAGGCACGCAGGGAGAGGTTTAAAATGCATCTGCAGCCTGTATTTTAAAGACAGCCGTGTGTATGGTCACACTATGTGGTTGGGCAGGCCAAGGGTAGCAGTGGCTGCCAAGAGGACTTGTTCCAGTATGAAAAAATGTGAAAATCAAGCATAGTGATGCAACAGCCTCCCTTCCTCAAACACTCTCTGCCTGGGATTTAGAGCTAATAGTGTAACACCAGGCTATTCTGCAGCCCTTACGGCTCACACACTGCTTTGAGAGGGGTGAGTAGAGATGAGAAGAAAGGACTTCACTTATTAGCTTTTTAATTTCCTTTAGATCACTGGAGTAAAACAAAGAAGCTGTAATGCGGCATTCAGACAAGTCTACTGTATTGTCCTAAACTGCATCTTCAACCAGGTCAGAAGACATGTGCTGGAAGCACGAACTAATTTTCTTCTCTATAAATAGCAAAGTACTGACTACTCTATAAATACACATATATAAATGAACAGTGAAATTTGGCTTAAAGAGAGACCAAAGCAAACACTAACCTTTTTATAGTAACTTATAACAAAGATTTGCCTAGATGGCAGGCTTGTATAAAGAAGTAAATTATCCTACTTCCTTACAAAACTATAGAGAGGCTCTGCAAACGGGCTCATAGAGCAGCCTCTGCACTAAATAGATGTGGTTCATAAAGAAGCAAATAATATTTACAAAACTGTATGATATACGTCAGTAAAATCAATAACAAAACATCGCTCAGTGACAGGACAAGGTGGCAAATATGGTGGAAGCCCATTTTTTATTTATGAGGATTTCTTTTACTTTATGGCAGCGTTCAATGCAAAGGACTTTGAAGTGCCCCAGAAGTGGTGGATGCTGAATCCATCCTTCTGCCTGGTGTCCAAGGGACATGGCATGCTGCAAGGGTGTGGTCCTCTAGTCTGAGGAGGTACCAAGTGCAGTCCAATAAAACACAGACGCTGCGACCTCAGCCAGTTTTGAAGCCTTTGAAGACAATCACACATTGAAATCACTCTGGGGCATGATGTATTTGCCAGGGAATAAGCCAAATGTTGATTTAAAAAAGCAATAATACAATTAAGTAATAAAATAACAAAGTCCTGCTGCTCTTCAGAGAGAGGAAAGAAAAGAAAAAAGTTGTCTTCCTTCTCATTGTCCTGATGCAGCTCGCTTCATCCTCCCTGGGTCCTCTGTCTTGCAGTAAGGGTGTAGGCTGGGAGTAAGCCTGTGAAGTCGCACTATTGTAGGACTGCCCCCAGTGAGTGTCAGACTGGACCTATGGTTTCCATTTCATCAGACTTTATTATGGTTATATTCTGAGCCAAAATTCTAAATAGTAATACTGAAGATGACAAGCAAAGCTTCTGTAGGTGAATGAAAAATGATACTCAAAAGCAAACACACAACATATAAATGCAAAGACACCTTTCCAGCTGGAATATGAACTTGGGGAAACATCACTATGAACTTGCTGTCTCCCTATAGTCATTAGCAGCCTATGCCAGTTTGAGACAGGAAGACAGTGTGAAGCTGCTTCTGTTTGCAACTTCATTGATTTCTACAGGAGCTGGGGCTTTTGTATCTGCAACTATTTGGATCTGTTACCATGATACTTAGTCTTCCTCCAAGTGGGGAGGGAAAAAAAAAAAAGAAAAAAAAAAAA
>WBNM01040458.1:24524-118663 GCA_013399055.1 Ramphastos sulfuratus
AAAAAAAAGAAAAAAAAGAAAAGAAAGGTTATTGCTTTCTGCATTTACAGCTCTTATTTTCTAGTTGCCTATAACTGAAAAGAACCCATAGAATGATATGTCCTTTCACAGCACCCATTGCAGGTTTTTATTCCACGGTCACATCTCATTAGTTTAGTCATGTCAACAGCCTTTAGGTACTGCATTGCAAGAGGACCTAAGGGGTGCATGTGAAATGGATGCCAGCCTACTCCCTGAAGCTCAGGGCAGTACCTGGAGGGAGAAAAGGTTGGTGTTGGGACTTACTTGGGTGGGAGAAGAGGCTAGTGTTGGGGCTTGGGTGTGAGAAAATGCTGGTATTGGGGCTTGGGTGGGACAAGAGGCTACCGTTGGGGCTTGCTCCAGTGGCTCACAGACATCATCTCCTGTCCCACGACCTTAAGCTTGTCTGTGAGGCCTCCCAAGGTCAGGGACAACAGCACTCTGATCGGGGTGTTGTGAGGTGTTGAGAAATGTCCTGTCACTTTGCTGGCGTTCAAGCGAGTCCCTCTGAGACCCTGAAACGAAGGATGCTGAACGAGGGCACGGCTGTTACTGCCTTGAGGAGCCAAAAGCCTGAGATGATGCCAGCTTTTATCACACCTGCCGTCCAGGTGCGGGACCCCGGCGCGGCCAGCACCAGCCACAGCCCGAAGCCGGAGGACGGCGGCGCGCCCGGCCTGCCACCGCGCTGAGGGCCGCAGCAGGTAGGGCGGCGGGCGGGCGAGGGGTTGGGGGGGAAGCTGGGCCCCGGCAGACAAAGGGTCGGGCCCGCCCCGCTGCGTGGAGATGGCAGCTCCGCGCCGCACCTGGCTTGCCACGGCCCCTCGGCGGCTCCGGCGGGGCTGCACGCCTTCTGTTCAGCAGCGAGCGCGGCCCGGACGGGGCCCTGGGGAGAGGACCGGGCACAGCGGTCGCCCAGCGGCCTGGCTTGGGGCGGTGCGAGGGAGCCACGGGGCTCGTCCGGCTGCTCCCAGCTCCCCTCCCCGGGTGCTTTGTCGGGGAGGCTGTGTTTGATCGGCAGGCCCGGGCGCGGTGTGACGGGGCCGCTCGCCTGTCGTGCCACGGACACGGCAGCCTGTGCCGCCGGCTTTTGGAACGGGTTTGCGTGTCCGCGGCGACAGACGGGGCAGTGGGACGTGAGGTCTCTCTTCGCCTTTCCCCAGACCAGGGACGTCATTCATCGTCCCGGCGAGTGTCACCTGCACGTCTCCGCGGGCGCTGGGGCACGGGGAGCCGGCGATCAGGCCGGGGAGCGCAGTGCAGCCCAGATAAAAATGGAGATCTTTCCTCGCTGCATTTAGGAATGCAACTTCGATCCCGGGAGGTGGGTGAGGGGAAGGCGAGAGCCTGATGTGTACCACTTTTTTTTTCCTTCAGGCAGGGGGAGGAAAATGCGATACTGTGGGAGAGGGTGGAGAGGCCTCAGGAACAGGCTTCCCGCAGCCGCGCTGTGGCAGCCACAACAAACAGGTGTGGCCGGGAGAGTTCCCGATAAGTGCGGCTCCCCAGTGCTGCCCTTGCAGGTTACAACTGCTTGCTCTTCTGCCTGGTGTGGGTGAAAGAAGGGTGGTGCACACCAAAAGCCTCCAGTGGGAATTGCAGCCTGCATTTCCTGGCCTGGGGTAGCAGCGTTGTTTGGGTTTTGGTCCTGCTCACGCAGCGAGGAAGCAAGGAAGGAAGAATTTGTGGGCTCCCAACTTAGATCACTGTGGAAGTGGGATGAGCAATAGGGAGGCTGTGCTTCTGCCAGCACCGGTGTAACTGCTCCAGGGAATGTACTGTGAAAGGTTGTGGAAGCCAGGTTAGGTCATGTTGCTGATGTTCTGGTACAGATCATTGATGATTGGGGAAGCTCAAACTCTGATTCGTGCATAGACCTGGTAATAAGGAAATGTTCTGGAAAAAAGGGTTTTGGGTTATTTTAGTTCTTTTCCCCTCAACCATGTTTCATCATTTCATTGGTTGGACTCAGCTGTGTGCTTAATTTTTTAAACAATGCTTTCTTCAGATCCTTAGTGTTATTTTACAATGGGAATATTTCCAGGGCTGCACATTGCACATGGGCAGCATATCCTGGTATACACTTCACATCTCCTTGTTGCCACAAGACATTTAATACAAATGTGCAAGAGGCAGCACTGGGCTCCATGGCACAGGGAGATTTTGGAGCTGCAGCTATGCACCGGGATACATACACACTTCATTGATAACTCACATTGACGTGGTGTTTTTGTGTTTAGGATGTATAAAGATTAAGTGCCAAGTGCCAAAATGAGTGTGACTTCGTGGTTCTTGGTGAGCAGCACTGGCATTCGCCACCGTCTCCCTCGGGAGATGATATTCGTTGGCAGAGATGACTGCGAACTGATGCTCCAGGTAATGTATTGTTTTGGGTTTTTATTTTTAACTTGTTCTGAAGATGCAGTAGATGTGAATGAAATGCTGAGGATCTGTAGAGATGTTGCATGCCTTCTTCAAATGGCATCTTTTAAAAGGAACTTCCGTTTTTGTTTTGAGTCTGTGGTTCCCATGAAGATGTCATATGTTTGTGAAAGTACAAGTGATGTTTCTTTCAAATTGTCAGATGGATAGGAGCTGTAGTGGTGGGAGATTATCAAATAGATGAACTATCTTGATACTGCTAGAAGCAGTAAGCAAAGATATGCCATTCTGTCCTGATCTGCAATTATGCTGCTGTCTTTTGGTAGCTTTTAATATGTGCACTGTTTACTAGTATGTGCGATTTGAATGGAGGCAGGGTATTCGATTATGTTGTCAGTGCTTGTATCTCTCATTTAGGCTTTCTTTATTAAAGAGTTACTGATATTTAGCAGAGAAACTCTTTACCTGTTTTGGCAGGGTGAGAAGATGAGGACCTCTTCCCAAAGTAATTGTGTTACTTAGAAAAACTTGGGAGATTCTGTTAGTGCTTCCCATACCAGTATATGCCTCTGCTGGACCTAATCCAGGGTGTTTGAAGTGTTGACTGTTGTCTGATACTTGACAGCAGAATGTAATGGACATCACTCCAAACAAATAGAGCTGGAATCTTGCAAAAAGCTTTTGACAAGAGTAGTTTAGCTCAGGAATTTGTAGAAGCTCAGAATTAAATTAGTGCTTCTGCTAGGCCCATTCAAGGAGTACTTAAATGCAAAAAAAAAAAAAGAAAAAAAAAGGTTAATTGAACTTGCCTGTCCCCCTTTTGCAAAGGTGGAAATATGCCTTTTTGTGTCAAAATTAGGAAGCTGCCTGCACAATGGGGATTCCTTCCTCAAATTTTCCACTACTGACCTGGTCACAGGTGTGTCTTAAATGCTTTGCTGATGATTTACCAAGCAGGCTGTGTTTGGAGTTACTGCAGAGGTCTTGTGCGATATGTTAGGGAGGTATAAGTTCTTGTACAAGGTGTACTTGGAAGGCAGGGTGATTTTCTAGCTGTAATAAAATGTTAGTGTCCACAAAAGGAGATTTTCAGTGTTTCTACTGCTCTGCTAGCTGACAACAAACGGCAAGATGGTGCTCCCTCTTCCATAGCAGATTGTTTGGGTTTTCTCAGGAATCATTCTATCTTTTATATTTGTACGTGTCTTGACTGGTGAGACATTACAAATGTCCTGATACTTTCTATGTGTCTGCATTCGACTGCTCCACAACCTGATTACTGTGTTCTCTTGTGGCTTGAAGGGAGAAAACACGCATAGTGGCTTTGATTTCCAAAGACAGCCCGAGTTTTAAACTGCCCATCTTAATACCTTCTGGAAGTAATTGTGGTGGGGTTTCTTCTATCAGTTTTCAGCACTCTGAGAATCACATGTCTCAAGTTGTGCACCCTGAAATTAAAGTACCCAGGTATCAGTTATGCTTCAAATACATTGCTGGTTTCTCTGGCTACTTCAGGGGTTAACACAGCATGGATTGTGAACCACTCCATACCTCGCAGAGTGTTTCATGCTTCTTTGCAAGTCTGAGCTGGCTTGTCAGTGTCGAGTGTGGACTAGCAACCTTGTGATGTTTTTATTTTGCCATGCTCTTTTCTACAAGGTAAATGAATTGTGATTTCTGGAGGAGCCAGCCAGTACCCATGGGAGTGAAGTGTTGTATTTGGGGGCTCATAGGTGGTGGTATTAAAGGTTTTCATTGTTTTATGAGATTGAAAGCTCTGCCAGCTGCTTGTGTTTGTAAGGTGAGTTACATGTGGTCCTTTATAAATATACACGTTTACTCTCTCCGGTGATAAAGCTTTTTCTAGGATTGTGTATAAGGTCTTATTCTGAGCAAGCTGTTTTCCTAGCTGTTTGTTTATAAAGATGTTCTCCAGAGCTATCCTGGGCTCTGACTGAGGTGATTATAGTAAGTCTCAGTGCAGAAGAGAGACTGTGACAGAGACTTGATGCCCAAGGAAAATTGTGCCTGAGCAGATGGAGGATGAGATCTAAAAATAGACCTTTTTTCCTACTGTGGCTGTCCATGTCACAAAATTGTGCAGATTGGCACAATCACTTGTCTTGGGGAAAACTTCAGGAACAGGGCAGTTATCAGAGCAGATGGACAGAGCTCTTGTGACAGTGTTTGCACCTGTGCTATTTCTGTGATACTGCCCCTGAAATTGTGTTTTTGCTGTATGGTTGTCGTGCTTACATATTTCAAGATTTTAATCCCTTAAAATGCACAACTTGGAGCAGACTGGCATGTTTGAGGAATGGACTGGATGACTGTTTAGTGATTTCATTATGATAAGGTTTATGGTTCCCTGTTGAGATGGTGCAAACCCTTGTCCTGGAGAGCTTGTAGTCTTGCCTTTCTTATTTTACTGTTTTAGGAGTGTTCTTGGAACATGTTGTCTCAAGGTATCAGATCCATAAATGGCAAAAATTATGGCTTTGGTTTCACTGTTTTTTGCTTATTTCATACAGGTACTAGGTTTGCTTTCTAGTTAACAAAGGTGTAGAAAACTTACAGGGTTTAAGTTTAAAATTAAGTAGATTTGATAGTGGGGCAATAATCTACCTTGAAGTCTTCTATACCTACTAAGAGGATTAGAAATACTTTAAATGTTTTTACAGCACTGTAAAGCTTCTAGTACAAGTAAATGCAAGATTTACATTGGGTTTGAATGTTAATGCTTGGGTGAAAATGCCATATAACTTGTCATGCATGGTGTTGTTACACAGAGGCAGGGGCTCAGTTTAGCCCTTTTTTCCTGAAGAATAGTGTTTGATTTCTTTCACAGTCTCACTGGCTCCCTTCAGGTAACAGTTAAGAAATAGCAGGAATGTGAAAATCTAGACGTTCACTAACTTGCACTCACGTGGTTTTTTTCTGTAAGGCTTGGTGGTAGTAGGAAGTAATTACCTGGGGAAAAAAAAAAAAAAACAAAACAAAAGATTAGAGATTTTTTGGACGATCTTGAAAAAAACATTCACCCCCATTCCACCCTCCATTGGAATATAGCTGTTATTGATAATTTGCTTAATGTTTGTCCCATTGACTAAATACCCATAACATTTTGCAAACTCAGAATTTTCCCTTAGCCGTGAAAACTTTTTCTTCTGCCCCTAGAGAAAGCATCTTTTGCATTTTTCCTAATTGTAGATGTTTAACAGAAGGGAAAGCAGGATCACAATTTCCCTTTTTTTTGTTTGAGAGATGTTTGCTAGAAATTTGGGAAAGGAAAATGTTTAACCAGTGTTTCCTTGAGTATTTCCCTGTCTTTAGAGCCATGGTTTGGGCATCCTGTTGTCCTATACTGGGTGAGTTACAGCAGGAGTAGGTGCAGATGGCATGATGTGTTCTGGTTTATGCCTTTGTCTGGTGTGCCTTTTAATGCAGCTTGACACCTTCTATCAAGAGATGCTGTTTGCATTTGCTTTTAACTCTGCTGAACTTTGTAACTGTTTGGGATGAGAGTTTATTTTCCAGACTTCTGTTTTAGGCAGTGTGTTCTGGATGGGATCAGCTCCTTTCTCTGGTCTTTGCCGTGAGCAGCTCGGAGAAAATGCCAGTTCCTTCCTGTAAACTATTTAGAAGTATATTTAATCCGTTCTTCAAAGTTCTAGCATTGTAGAACTGCTGGGGGCAGGGGGTGCAGGTGAAGGAAATTAGTGCTTTTCAAGAATCAATGCCTAGGTTGGAGGTGATTTTTCTCCCCTATCAATAATCCAAATGAGTTTGACCAAGTTCCAAACCTTTGAAAAAAAGTTGGAGTTTGCATGTGATCAGAAGGGACTTGTTTGATGTTGTTGTCTTAAGTCAGATTTCATCAAGTTGTGAGGGGATGGATTGGAGGTTGGGCCAAGAGGATCTAGGTGCAGGGATGCACAAGGCTGGGGGTTTAGATATAAAAGCAACTGTGCTAGATTAGATCAAGATTCATCTAGTGTCCTGATTCAGATGGTGGTCAAAGCAGCTGTCGAGGAAACTGCAAGGTCAAACTAAGAGCGTGATAATACCTCCAGAGTATTTGCTCAACCTTTTGACCTGTATTTCAGGGAACCAAAGGCCAGATCTTTGCATCTAGTAATTGGATTTCTACTCAGAAAAAACTGCACTAGGATATTAGGGTTTGGTTGAGTGGGACTTGGAAAGGTGGAAAGTGGTGCAGAGAAGGGCAGAAACTGTTTGGTGTGGGGAAAGTGAATGTTACAGCACATGACTGGTGAGCATCATCTTCCATAGGCCTGGAATGGGTCAAGAATCACTTTTATTCAGGGGTCAGCAGATAGCTGTGAAACCTGCTAGCTCAGCATCTGTCACCAGTCCATAATGGGACATTGCGTGCTGCTTATGGCATCAGTTCAAGTGCTAGGGGCTTGTGAGCTGAACATACAAGTTAGTTCTGCTGGTGAATTGGATAAATAGAAGCAATACTGCTTGAATAGATACTTTTCCTCTCTTTAGCTTGCTTTGGTAAAAAGCTAGGGAATTAAAAATGTTTTAGGCAGTGAAGGAACATCAAGTGTTGTGCTAGTTTGAGGCTAATTGGAATACTTTAATGAAAAAAAAATAGATTATAGGCTGTGGGAAGAAAACAATGGTGATGTCTACTTCACTCATAGGCTTGCTGAGATGTATAAAAACAAGGAGACAAACATAGATAAGACAGAGAGTCTTTCTCTCTGTTGGGATCAGTGTGTCTCCTGGGCTTCTGCTGTTAATCCAACTAATCATTCTGCTTCTAACCCCTCTTGCTGATCCTCCGAACTCACCTTGCGTGTAAGACAGATTCTGGGATAAGGTAGAGGAGTGGAAAGAAGATGGAAGGGTGGTTGGGAGTCTGTCCTGGGGCCTCCGATTTCTGGGAGGAGTATTGTGTTTCTGTATTACCTTGTATATTTCTGTATATAGCTGTACATATATTGTAAATATCTGCTTGTATGTTGTGCTAAGCTGTAAATATAGCTTCATTCCTTAACTTCCAGCTGGCTGAGTCTAGTCTGGGTGATTTTCAGAGTGGGGGGGGGTGGGTAACTCCCAAACCAGTGCAGAGCAGTTATGCCATACTAGTGGGAAGATTGTGTAATCCTGCATCCACCCCTGCATACATAGGCATGAAGGTGCAATCTGTTATTGTATCATGCTTATATTTTTCCCTGCAGGATCTGTTCTGTGTGTGGTACACAGGGTGCATGGCACACTCTGCAGATAATGCAGTGTGATCGTGAACTCTGTGTGTATATGACATCAGGTCATATTGACCTGATGTATCCTTCCCTGGGCCATACTTTGTCATACGATGTCTCTCCTATGTAGTTTATTAAGTATATACATAAACAAGCGTGAGTGGGTGTGAGGTGATTTGTCTACAGTATTGTACTGGGAGGAAGCAAATGGTGTGAACTTGGTAGATTATCTTTTTCCTGGTACTTGTGGATGAATTCACTGTGGTGCAGAAGTATCCCTTCATCACTCAGGTATTTTCTACATTGGGAACTCATGGTAGAAGCTGTGGGGAATCTCTGCTGCCTTTTTTGTCCCAACTTCCTCCCCCACAGGGCTGGAGCAGGAAGCTGTAGTTGGGACAGCATGGTGCGCCACTTATGCTACTTTGCTGCAGTCGTACAGAAGGTGTAAACCATCACCTAAGTCAGTCCCTGGGCATTGGGAATTGCTGAGAGTCATTAGGTGTCACAAGGGAAACAGATGTTTTACAGGTCGAAGGGAAAGTATCTAGCCTTGGGAAGGTTCTGCCTTTGGATATTTAGTGTTTCTAGATGCCTGGACAACATCTGAGGGAGGAAGGATGTTCATTCTGTATTTCCAGGCCTGGAGTTGTTTTCTTGGCTCTTGCCTCTCCCATTTTTTTTCTGCGGATTACACTGTCTGGTGAAATATGGGTTGACGAGGTGAAGGCATGGCAGGACTCATGCACTGAGAGGGGACTTCACTGCCAGAGGCAGGGTAGGGAGAGAAGTGATGGTGGGTGGCATTGTAAGCAGGTAGTATTAGGGGTGAGAGGGCTGCATGCACTTGGCAAGGCGATGGAAGTCTGGCCTGCAGAGGGAAAGTTTGACTGTCTGGAGGAGGCAAGGAAAAAGGGGACCCCCTCCATATTTGAGATCCTGATCACTAGCATGTATCTCGACTGTGCTACAGAAATTCAGGCTTCTGTTCCACCTAAGATGATGCTTCTGAGTGGCCGTGTAAAATGAAGAGAAAACCAGTGCATCTGTGGGCAGTGCATTGCCTGTCTGTATCTGATCCTGGGTCACTTGAACCAGAGCTTGACTTTGAGAAAGGGGAGGCAAGAAGCAAAAACGCATTCTGCCCCAAAAGAATGGGTTAAGTTGTTAATGGGAACTATGCCAGCCTTCAAATCCTTTTGCCAGGCTGTGGGGATTACAGTTTCATTTTCCTGGGGGATTTCTCTCTTTTGTTCAGTGCCATATTTTTTTTCATGAGTACTCAGGCTCTGGTCCTGCCACAGATTCACTAAGCCTGTGATCTTGACTGCAGCAAAGCTGAAGGCAGGAGCCTCTGCAGTTTGAGAGCTTTAAAGTGAGTCCAGCTCCAGGATGAGATGGCCACACTTGCTGAAGAGACACCTGTGTGCTGAGGCAGAATTGTTTAGAAGCTGGTAGCACATGACCCTGAGAGCAATCAGACTGCCTCTTGTGGGGGTGTCACACTTGAGGGCTGTAGGGCTGCATGGAGCATTCACTGATATTCTAGAAAAGTACTGAGGTGGGCAATATACGCAACTCTGAAATGCGTTGTGGGGGAAGAGGCACATGCAGTTTCTGTGTCTGTCATTGAATGTTCTCTAGTGTTTTACTTTTGAGGAGCAAAAATCATGTCAGGCCAAAATGCATGGGATTTTAATTTTATATCTATCTGTATATATATATTAAAAAAAAAAATTTATTTTTTTTTTTTTTTAGTTTGGCTTTGCCTGTTTCCCCTCTGAAGTGGGATGGTAGAAGATACTTGTATTTCCTTCCTGGGACACTTGCGCAGAGCACAATACTGGCAGAAATGTAACCAGTTCACCATGGAAAATACTTGAACAAATGTTTGTTGCATGCTGCCACCAGAATGGTGCAGTTATCTTGTGCCAGACGTGCAAAACAGACTGCAGTGAGGAATAGGGAAACTGCTGTAGTTTGTTTATTTTATCTCCAATACCACGATGCCTTGCGCACAGGCAGGGCTCAGGTCCAAATCTCAACACTGAGCAGTAGGTCTTTGCCTGTGGTAATTCTCCTGGGGAAAAAGCAGCATCTGTATCTATGTAGACAGCTGAGCTGCGTCTGCTCCCTGGCCCTGTGGGGAAACGCAGGCTGTCTGGCTCTATTTCTCCCTCTGCCTTCTTAAGCAGGTCTTGTTTCCCTGTGGGTTTCACTTGGCAGCTTGTGCTTTCATCCCAAGTGCCCTGTTCTATGTATCAGACCCTTCACCAAACACAAA
Organism: Ramphastos sulfuratus; assembly: GCA_013399055.1. NCBI lineage: Eukaryota > Metazoa > Chordata > Aves > Piciformes > Ramphastidae > Ramphastos > Ramphastos sulfuratus. Next base: position 34,449 of record WBNM01040458.1, read on the forward strand.
GCTGTAGGGAATATACAGCATCCGTAGCCAGCATGAGACTCGGCAGTCTTCTGAAGCTGCTTTTTCTGCTGCTATGCTAAGCAGGGGCTTTTGCTAGTTTGATGTGTGCAGCTTGGTGAATCACAAGCAAGCTGCCTGGTTGCGTGTCTGATTGAAGACCAATAATCCAAGATGCAGGTACTGGTATAGAACAGGCAGGCCCAAAGGCAGCATTTCTGTTTGATTTGGACTGTCTGCTTAATATGATTGTGAAAAAAAAAAAAGAAGAGCTATAAAATAATCTCTGTTTTCAGATTGTGTAATCACAGAATGGTAGGGTTGTAAGGGACCTCTGGAGTCCAACCCCCCTGTCAAAGCAGGATCACCTAGGGCAGGTCGCACAGGAATGTGCCCATGTGAGTTTGGAAAGTTTCCAGAGAAGAAGGCTCCACAGCCTCTCTGGACAGCCTGTTCCAGTGCTCCACCACCTTCACAGCAAGGAAGTTTATCCTTATGTTGTGGTGGAACTCCTGTGATCCGGTTTGTGTCTGTTGTCCATCATCCTGCTATAGAGCACCAGTGAAGAGACTGACCCCTCCTTCTTGGTATTGACAAATACCCTTAAGGTATTTGTAAACATTGATTGGATTCCCCCTTCAGTCTTCTTTTCTCCATGCTAAACAGCTTCAGGTCTCTTAGCCTTTCCTCTTAAGACAAATGCCACATATGCATTTTGTCTGCTAGATATTTAAAACACGATGCCTTGTAGATAGTATGATGAAGAAATAGGATGGCCTTTTATTAGGAAGTGATTTGAATGTCTGGAAATGTAGCAACAAATCAGTGACTATGTTTTCCTTTCAGAGAAGCATAAATGTTGTTAATCAGAAAAGCACATGCTGGGTTTTACTGAGAGTTGCTTTCATTTGATAACAGGTCCACTGTTGGGACATGGTGAGAAGGCTGTGTCCCTTCTTCATTCCCAGCCTGTCATGAGTGTAGCTTTTTTCTTTGCTTGCAGCTTACTAGTGTGTAGGGAGGACATCTGCTGCCCCTGCCCTTTCTCGATTTCATCTGAGGTGCTCTAGCTCTCATTTTGCTGTTTGGGTTCAAGCAGAATCTCGGTGATCCTTGCTATATCTCAAGAGGGCTGCTTACTCCATTACCAGTACTTTTCCAGTTAAACAGATAAACTGAGAGTGTACCATCTGGGTACAGGCATTTAATTTTTTTTTAACACTTTATGGAAATTCATATTTTTCTTCTACTTGAACCCCTGTATCCCCTTTTGACAGGTGGACCAGTCTTTTGTTGTAGAAGTTGTGACTGATCATAAGCAAGGCTCAGTATCCTGTGCAACTGTGCATTTAAGCTAGGAGTCGTCTTACATTTGTGATTCAACTTGGTAGTAGCTTTTCAACTTATAGATGGCTGAAACTTTTCCAGTGGTATTGCAGACCATTGAGAGCCTTGCATCTGTGGGCTGCTCTGTAATGTCTGTTGACTCAGGCTTCTTGAATCACTTCGTATGATTCAGTGGGTCATGCACTATAAACCACTGGCCTGCTAGGCTGAGGTGAGGTCTGCAGGACTGTTCTCAGGCTCTCAACTGTTACCAGTCTGGAAACTGGCTGTTCTTTTCTTTGAAAGTGGGATGGAGTCAGTCTGCTCCTTTGAGAACAAAAGTATGATCAGCCGCTGGGTTGCTGCTGTCAATTCACACAAGAGTGGTTTATGTTAAATGCGGCTGATGCTGAAATAAGCCACACCTTGATTCTGAAGTAAAAGTGACCTTTGGCAAGTCTACATCAAAATAAATAAGATGTGATTTTAGTTATTTTAAGTTGAGTTTCCTTGGAGATGAGCCCTTAGGAACTCCTGCTGCCAGTTCCTGTAATGTGTGCTGGTTTACCATAAACAAATTTCCTCTCTCCTTCACAGAAGTGTGAAATTTCAGTGAAGGGTGATCTGTTTAACAGTTTGCCATGTTCACAATGTGCTCTTTAGAAAGATAATGGGGGTTATATCAGGACTATGGGTCAATTTTTTCATATCCTATTGATTCTGGCTTGAACGTAGCTGAAACTTCCTTGGAAGATGGGGAAGTTTGGGCATAAATTGATTCTTTGGTGACCTCTTCTGACTTTTATGTAGGGGAATATCATGCTGTTCGAATATATCTCTACTCCTCTGTGATGACCTTTGTCTGGCTTGGGACCCTGAAGTGGCTGTAGTCAGCTGTTGTAAAATATGGCAGCCCAAATGCTGTGCTGAGTTACATCAGGGTCAGATTCAGGGCAAATTGAATTTTTGGGAGACAGCTGGTTCCCAGAAATAAACCCTTTTTAAAATGACCTGTGACTAGGTACCAGATAAAATCTACCCTGCTTTTTCATCTGGATTAGCTTTTTGGGATGGAAACCTTTCTGCCCTTGGAAGCAGTCTAGAGGGATTGTTCTGTCTTTAAATCCTGTTAATCTTTAAATGAGTGTCTGTGACATGCTGTAAAAAGCTAAAGCAAACACTGCTGCACTAGTTAATCAACATTCCCTCACATCCTGTTGGGAACAGTGTTGTCGACAGCTTTGAGCAACAGAGGGAGTGGGGAAGACCTTGCACCTGTGCTGTGCAGGCAAGACCCTTGCGTATAGTTGTCTTTGTGTCTAGCAGGATGAAATAGTTAAAATGTCACAGAATCACCATGATGGGGAAAGGGATTTCCTATCCAATGATTGTGGGGATGGACCATGGGCATGCAGGGCAGTGTAAGGAGACCTTCTCGTACACTCTTGGAGAGTATGAAGAACTGTGTGGCATGTCAGGTGCAACTTAACTTCAGCTTTTGAAGTGTCAACTGCTTTGAAGTGGCTGGAGACATTCCAGCCCTCAGGGCTGTATGCTGAGGTGCAGGTCCTGGGTAGCATACCTCAACCATCCTTACTTGGACTGTCCTTACTGTATGCTGCACATGCCTTGAACAGCTACTCAAGTGATTGCAGATTGGACCGAGGGGCTGAATCTGTAACAGAGAGAAGCAGCAACTTCACACTGCAAATGCTTAAGACCTGCCCTATGCTGAAGTCAGCGTCAGAGACCAAATATGAGGATTGCATGGGGGTGAGAGGTTTGTGTGTGCCCCTTCTGGGAGGGTGTTGCTGTGCAATGCTTCCTATGTTTAGAGTTTGACATAGCAGGAGATAGAAGTGGGGTGACCCTGACTACATTGTTTCTGCTTGTCCCATTGGCTGTTTGTTTCTTTGGGGAGTGATTGTTGTCCAAGCAGCACTGGTTGAGCAGCAAGGCATCGAGTGCTGCATCATTGTTCTCATAGGAGCTGACACCTTGTAAATTCAGCAATGTATAGATTACTGTATTAGTGGGCCAGCTGGAGCCTTGGCATTACTTGTCCTTCTCCTCATTGTGTCTTCTTGTTGTGGCATTTTGTGAATGATGTGAGGGACATCCCAAGGTGGAAGGGCAGTCCTCTGGCCAATTATGTGCTTACCTCTTATTGGTACTTTCGGGTTATTCACCTTTTTCAATGTTATTCATCTATTACCAATGTGCTTGAGATTGGCAGGGACAGAAGAAACTCCTGCAAATGGTAACAGTTTGTCCAGTAAAATCCCTTTGTGTTTCCCTGAAACAATCTTTGCCTCTGCATGCTCACAAGGAAGTAGATAATGGGTTGCTGAGAGCAATGTTGTGGAAACGAACACATTAGTACTTGGGAAAAGAAAGCACTTTTCACCAAGAACTTGTTGGTTGATGTCCAGGAAGAGGAGGAGCCTGGCTTGCCTTGATGCTCTGGTATCACACCCTACCCTCCCTAGGCTAAGCTACCAGGGAGGTCTCAGTGTTATGTACACATGCTGATGGGGTGGCTGATTCCAGTGACCGGGTGAGGTCAACTGCAGCAAGAATCCAAGTTATGAGAGGTAGTAAGTCTAAATACAGAATGTCTGGTGTCTTCATAGCTGCAACACCATATTTGAACATCATTGAGAGATATTATTCTAATGTTTCTTCCTCAGAAGTCTGACAGTGTTCCTGCCAAAGCATCATACTCTCTTTTGAAGATAAAGTGCATTTGATACTTACGCACTATGGCAAAGTGAGTGGCACCAAATCAGTGTCTGGTTTGGCGTTCTCACCAAGCTTTAAATTTGGATTTTTCTACAGTTGCTTTCTTTCTCATCTCAAATTTATTAACCTCTTCCCAACTTGGAAAACATCCTAGAATTTAAATCAACTCCAAGACATAATCCTGGGAACACTATATGTTATTGTGAGTAAGTTTGGATTGTAACTTAAAAAAAATGATGATTCTGTCTTTGAAAAATGGGAAGAAATCCTCCCAAATAGGACTGCCCCTGGCTTCAGATGGTGAAAAATGGAGCTCTTCTATTTCACCCTGGATGAGGTCCTGCCCCCAGGCTTTTGGTTTGACTGGTTTTGTTTTCAGTGTATATTGATATACTTTATTGAAATTATGGCATAGTCTTGACAGCCTTTAGTGATTTTTTTTTTCCCCCTCTGCAAATAGTGTATTGTCTTCAGTGAACTGTTTCAGTGACAGAAGCATTTACTGTTTATCTTTTGTTTATTGTAGTAAATAATATTTAATCCTTCCTACTTTCCCCCTCTCTCCTCCTACCCCCTATCAAGTTAGTTTAATGTCTGAATGTTGCTTTGATTCACAGTGTCTCTTATGCCTGACTAGTCTCACAATCATTGTGCTTTCATTGCCAGTCCCGCAGTGTCGATAAGCAGCACGCTGTAATCAACTATGACAAGGAGAAAGATGAACACTGGGTGAAGGATCTTGGGAGCTTAAATGGCGTAAGTAGAAAACCTCATGGCTGATGGAGGCAAACATGCGGCGTGCTGAGTCTGCAAGCGCTTAATTCTACTGTTAGACCTCTTTGGGTCACTGCAACTGTTGGCATGAGTTAAGCTAAACATACATAATTATTTGCAAGGCCCGAGATACGGAGGTCATGTAGCATCTTGTCTTAGAAGAAAGCTTTGGTGAATATTGTATTTCTTTTTTCCTTCTGATGTCCTTGCAGAATGCCTCAGAGCTTGCAAAATCATAGTGCCTCTTGGAAAAGAGGAGGAAATAAATTCAATCTCATTTTAGGAATGTAAACTGGTGAATATTCTGGAGCAGCTGTTCAGTATGAGCAGGATGACCTTTTGGCAATTCAGTTGTCAGTGCATGAAGTGATTTATGAGATGATGAGACATGTAATTTCTTTTTTGAAGAAACTTTAAAACTACCACCACCACCACCCTTTTTTTTTAAATAATAAAAATTGTTTTTTGCCTGCCCTGAACCTGGCTTGTGTGAAATCATGTGATAATGTGAGCCTAGAATAGGGAGCTGGGCCTGCCTGAATTTTAACCCTTGCTCTGGTCCTGTCATGCAGTAATGTTAGGCAGCTTGGTGAGGACCTTATTTCTGTGATTTCTAAATACACTGTCATACCTAAGACTGTTCTAATACCATGGCATGCTTCTTTTTTAGCTGTTTCATCATACCAGCAAAGCTGTTCCTCTGTTGGAGCAGGTCTAAGCTAGATTCACAGCAGTCATTGTTTTGGGCTTAGAAACAGAAGCCCTCCACTGTCATAACCACAAAACTGCAAGATGAACCCAGAAACTTGAACAAAAACAGTAGCTAAAGCATACCTCAACTGTTCTGCCTTTTCTGGCATCTGAAAACATCAAGAATGAGTGTTAATCCTTCTCAGCATAATAGCTGAAGGCAAAGAGCCCTGCTAAAATAGGAGTATTTCTAGTGACTGATCTGGCCTCTAGCTAGATCCCTGGTTCAAAACTTGTGGTATTTAATGCATAGTGGCAAAATAGCAGCTGAAAATTCTGCTTGCAAGAGAGGAGAGGCTTGTACCACTAATTCTCTTCTATCTTCCTGTGCTAAAGCATGTGAATTTACAACATCTTAATAATAAAAGTGTGCTCAGAGGGGCACTTTTGAGGACCTGGATTTAATTCCACCTTCAGAATTTGCTTTCATTGTATGTTTATTCTATGGCTTGTCAACAATGCATTACATGACTCTTCTGGGTAATCTGGTTCATATTAATTGTCAACATTTTAAAAATTATTTTTATTATAATGTCCATCTGATTTAGCAGTTTTTGTTATGGGCCTTTTGGTTTTGAAGACAGCATTTTTACCTGCAATAAACCATTTATTTGGGTTATTTCATTCGAAGTAACTGTGGATGAATAGGTAAAGACATAATTTTCTTGCAAACTTCTGTTTTGCAGAAAATTCAGCAAATAATGATTCCTGTTCCAGATCTGACTGCTGTGGAATTTTAAAATATGAAAACATTTCATGCAAATAGGAATTCCATGCCTTTTAACCAGCTTCACTGCTTTTATTCCAAAATTACAGACCTGTTCCTCATTAAATTACCAGGAAGCTGAGGACTGTTGTCTGCTGAAGTTCTAGTTTCCTGCTTTAGTATATATTTTTCTCCTGTGGTTAATACCTTGTCTTATCATGTATGTTTGGCTTGGCTGAGGTGAGTAGGCGGAACAAGACTGCCTCAGTGGTGACAGCATGTAAATTTAATTTCTGTCTCGTCAGAGTGCAGCTGCATTTGTATTGAGACTGCAAAGACGCAGCAGTGGGATCCTGATCCATGGAGCTGGGTAAATCCCACCTCGTGAGGCAGGGTAACTCCTAGTATCTGTGACTGCCCCAGGTGCAACTGAGTGCCTGCTCCACATCAGTATGTTGGTGCTTCTTCAGCCAAGTTCCTGATTTGTTTTTGTTTGGCCCAGGTTATTACATTATTTGTGAAAAATTACCATGAGTGCTTGATTTATTCCCTGAGGATTTTTCCTTAGGGAGTTGTCTCAGCGGACATCTGAGGCATCCATGGTGTTTGTTAACAGCTGTGAAGTATGTTTCTTGCACCTTCATAACTCTATAACCTTTATAACTTCTTTTCTTTGCCTGGAGCACAGTAGAAATGAGCATGTGAATCTTGTGTGTGAGGGGCCTGTTGTATTGATAGATGGTGTCTTGGATAATGTGGCCTCAGACATCATGGTGAGGCCACTGCAAATGCTTCTTTTTCCTGTGCATTTCCATTTCCTCTTCCTTTGTGATAGATTTTGCTTGTTAAATTACCAAGCCTTGGGGCTGAACACCAGTCTTGTTTGACATCAGTGGAAAGCTGATTCCCAGCTCAGTAATTGGAGTGTGAGTTGCACTGTTGCAGCTCTTGCTGGTTGCAAAGGGTGGAGGAGAACTGAGACCATCTGAAGTTCCTAACTTCAGGCACCTCATTTACATGTTCAAGTCAGGGATTCAAATTTGCTTTGCAGCTGGTGGAAAAGTAAATTTCCCTAGAGGTCCCTTCAGAGCACCTTGCTTTGAAGGATAATTGGGGTGCACTAACTTAACCCATGGGAGCTACTTACTGTTGTTGATTTTCCTAGGGAACTTAGCTCCTTGCCTGGCTGTCTTTGTGCTAGTGCACCCTGAATGTGTGCAGTGCTGTTTACAGATGGGCTTGGGTACCCTCCAGGAGTTCTGTCCATCTGAGATGCATCATGTTGATACTCTCAGTCAAAAACCATTCCTGTGCTTCTTTCCTGCAGACGTTTGTCAATGATGTGAGGATTCCTGACCAGAAGTACATCACCTTGAAACTGAATGACGTCATACGCTTTGGCTATGATATCCTTCTTGTCTGAAGAGGGAGTGGGATGGGGTCTTTGAATTTTGTGCTGTTTGTTGCACAGGCAATTAACAGTGCTAATTGTGACTAGTAAGTAAGGATGTTTGTCTTGCCTCCTGAAGCCTTTGGCTCATAAACTTTGACTTGTACACCATGGACCTGATTTGAAGCATATTAATCATCATGCATGCTGCCTTCATTGGACCTTGAACTGAGCCCTGCACTGGCAGTAGTGACTGGAGGTGGTGTTTGGAAGTGCCTCTTCAGTCTCCTTCTAAGGAGCTGCTATTAGGTAGGGAGCAAACATATTTCATATGCTTTTATAGAATCATAGAATGGTGAGGTTGGAAGTGACCTCAAAGATCATCCAGTTCCAACCCTCTGACATAGGCAGGGACACCTCCTACTAGTACAGGTCACTCAAGGCCTCGTCCAACCTGGCCTTGAACACCTCCAGGGAGGGAGCATCCACAGCCTCTCTAGGCAACCTGTTCCAGTGTCTCATCACCCTCATTGTAAAGAACTTCTTAACATCTAGTCTAAATCTCACCTCTTCCAGTTTAAACCCATTGCCCCTTGTCCTGTCATTACAAGACCTTGTAAATAGTCCCTCCCCAGTCTTCCTGTAGGCCCCCTTCAGATACTGGAAGGCTACTGTAGGGTCTAATGGAAGCCTTCTCTTCTCCAGGCTGAAGAGCCCCAGCTCTCGTAGCCTGTCCTTATAACAGAGCTGCTCCAGCCCTCTGATCATTGTGGCTCTCCTCTCGACTTGCTCCAGCAGTTCAATGTCCTTCTTGTGTTGGGGGATCCAGAACTGTACGCAGTAATGTGTACAGTTTTTGTATGAACTAACTAACATTTTTGTATGAACTAACATATTCCTAGTTTTTTTTCATAATTTTTGTGATTTTTATTAGTTGTTTCACACAGATGCTTGCCTTCTAATAGTTTGTAGATCTTCAGCCCTAAACACTTAGCTTTGGCGTTTGTGATCAGACCCTTGACTCGTGCAGGCAAACACCAGTCAATACAGTCGCTTCTGCCCAAAATGCAAGAGTAGATCTTTCTTCAGTAATAGTAAATTTCACCTCTGTTGAGGGAGGCTAGACTGTGGTTACTGCTTTGTTTACAGTCACAAATCCTGCTGGCGTCTGCCAGAGCAGCTTTGCCTTTATCCCTTTTCTTATCCTGATGTGACTGTATGCCTGACTGTAAGCATAGAGTGCCTTTCTGAGCCTGCAGAGCAACAGTGCTAAGTACAGGCTCCTATTGCTGCCTTTTCATGTAAACTAATTATTTTTTCACTTTTTTTCAGTTGTTTCTATCTGCCAGACTTTACCCACTCAGGCTGAATTTAGAAGTAGCAAGTGCCTTCCTTAGGTTTCTTTTTTCTTTTTTTGAGGAAATTTCAGTTAAAATGGTTTAGACATTTCTGAAAATAGAGGCAGAGACTAAGTTTTACATTGAAGGGGAGAAAGTGTTCAGCTGAAAAAGTCTGTGCATTCTTGATCCCAAGGCCACATTCCTGTGCCTTTTGTTGGCCCCATTGCAGTCAGTTTGTGCTTGGTCATGCTGTAGCCCTTGAAATACTCCAAACATTGCTGAAGCAGTGAGAAGCTGAGCCTCCCCTGGTCTTTCAGGGGTTATGGGTGCCTTGGTTTTAAGCAGTGACAGTGCAGGAGCTCACTGTTAAAACAGAGGTGCTTAGATGCTGATACATGTGCAATCCTGAATCTGCCAGAAGAAGGTTTTCTAGTGCTTTTGTGAGATCATACTTTTCGTCTTGCTCTGTCTCTTGCTGTTTTAGAAATCACAAATCCTTGCCTCACAGTGAGGTAGTTGTTTTTTCAAAGGGAGGTAGTTGTTGAATCTTTTTAATAAAAAAGGAAGGAGACAAATTATTTGCCTTTAGATCAGTGTTTAAGCTGAGATACAGCTGATGAGAGTTCAGGCATACATGGGGACGAAGGTGCTGAGTAGCCCCTTACTGAGTGCTGCCCAATAATACAGCACTGTCATCTACATTGTCGAAGGTGGCATCTCAGCGCACATGTCATAAAGAGTCCCATGGGCAGCCTTAGTTCTAGCTTTTCTTGACTTGGCAACTTTGCAGATGTTTTTTCGATGTCACTGGTCCTGTGTCTTCTAGTTTCTAGATGCGTGGGGAAACCTGTAGGAAATTTGCTATGAGCTCCAGCCTAGTGAAGGTGTAAGGCAGTGCTTTGAGTTTTAATGGCTGCAGTATGGGTTTATACTTTTTATAGAAAGCAATTCTGAGCGCTAAGCAGCTGAATTGAAATGTTTAGTCCTGCAGCCCTTACATGGATATTCATGTGAAATGAATGATTGCTTTTGTGAATACCAGGATTTATTGCCCTCAACAGGGTAGGTTTCAGAGCCATCTTTTTACTTCAGCATAGTTGCTATGGCAGTTGCAGTCTCTTCCTTTCCTTTGCTGCTCCAGTGCCACTGCCTCCAGCAGCACTCTCTGTGCGTACTGCATCCAGCTCGATGTGGATGGCACTTCCTGAGGTCTCAGTCAGCTATGTGCTGTTGCATAGGAGCCATTGTCTCTTTGCCATTTACAGTGTCACTTACAGACTGAGTGCCGTTTCCCTGTGGTGCCAGTGTCACTGGGTTTATTTTTAGTCTAACGTTTTCCATCTTTCCTTTTTCCTCCTCTTTGCGCTGTGCTGATTGGGTTGTTTGTGATGACTTTGCCAGATGCTGCCCCGCCCNCGCCCCCCCCCCCCCCCCCCCCCCCGTTTTTTTTTCCACTCCATGCAGCAGTGCTGAGGATTATTGCCTAGGCACAATCATGTTGAACGCCTCCCTTCATAAGGGGTTATGGCAGCTCATGACCTGATTTACTTTCCATCCAGGAAACTACAGTGGCTGAAAGGCCTTGTCCAGCCAGGAGAGCACCATAGTCCCAGACATCCCTGCAGGGAGCTGAACTCATCTAAAGATAGCCCCATTTTAGCCAGAATATCATGAAGAGAGAGTAGTCTGCCTGCAGCTGCCAGCTGTGTGGAGAGAAGCAGGATGTGAGTTAAGTCAGGGCTTTGGTTGCTCCCCAGAGCTGCATGGAGCTGCTTGTGCTCTCCCAAGTTGCTCCTGCCCTGCTTCTCTGTCTGCTGCCCTTCAGTTGGCAAGGGTCTTGCAGCAGACTTGATTGCATAGTCTCTTGCAAAATATGAACAACAAAGACCGTGGTGGGGTACAGCACAGGCTACTTTCAGTACCTTATGTATTTTAAGCTTCTCTGATTTTAAGATCTTGCTTTCTGTCTGTGATTAAATGCTAGATTGCTTAATCCATCCAATTCCTTTGCCATTTCCTTAATGAATTCTGTACATTCAAACATGTATGTGCTGGAACAAATTCAACATAAAGTCCCAGAAGAAGCATTAAAGGTAAGGGTGCTTGGATACAGATGCATTAAAAAAAAAAAAAAAAAAATTATAAGTGCTCTAGTAATGGTGAAGCAGAATGAAATAATAAAGTGCTCCTGATGGCACTGGAGTATTCCACTATGTGAGGCTCTCCTTGGGCTGGAACTTTAAAAAAAAAAAAGAAACCATCCTTTGAGGAGAGATGTGTTTCCCAGTTAGTTCTGATCTCTCTTATCCTTTTGCTAACATGTAGATGAAATTATCTATGATGACATAACTGCTAAAAAAAAAAGATTACTAAAGCTGTAACCTGTTAAAGAATAGTCAGCACATTAGTTTATGGGTGAAACAGCAGAACTTTTTCCCTCCCAGAAGCAGAGTGCAGATGCCTTTTTCTGAGCATGGTGATTCAGATATATCATCTAAGTTTTGCCTTCAAGCTCCAATTTTTTACTTACTGAGTGAGGTGTTGTTTAAACAAAGAGTTCAGTAGCAGATACAAAATATTCAAGCATACTCTTATCTAAGGCAGAAAAGCAACCCCCTCTAGGCAAGAAAGCTAGCTCATTCAGCTGAGGGACTGGGCTGTCCATGACATGGATCATCTCTCCGCTAGCAAAGAATTTCCTTAGCTCAGGTTCCATGTTTGGAATTTAGAGAAGATCAGAAATGTAACAGCTAGAATTGGGCTAATGATTGAGTTTACTTAAGGGTAATCTGGCTAATAAGCCCACTTTTAAATAGTTCTTTGACTATGTTAATATGGAGACTGTTTTAAGACAGAATCATTCCTAGCTGGAGAGAGGATTTGGAGAGAAATACTTAAAATATATTTTAATTGCCTTTGCTGAGAAACTGAAACAATGCAGATGAACACCCTGAAAGAATTTATAATGTTGCTTTGAGAATAGAAGGGATTTGGGGATTTGAATCCTGAATGGAAAATGGCCTAAGTTCTGATTCTTCTCAGTTTATTCTTTTAAAGGATTTCCTAATTAGCTGTTTTGCAGACCTAAGTTACAGTGACTTTCTCCTGGATTTAATAACTTCCAAACTGCACATTTGAAAGCCTCTCAGATGGCATTTCTGTAGCCTCTACTCAGGTGTGCTTTCATTTTGTGGCAGAACATAGCTGCAGTATTTCCCTTTTGTGTTATCCATTTGTGGGGAAGGGTGGTTTTATCTTTTACATGGCCTAGCACACAGGTGGCACGGGCACTCTACAGCTGTTGCTTGTGTCTCTGCAGCATGAGAAGTACACCAGCCAACTGCAGATGAATTACAAAGGCACGGCAATGAAGAGGGTGGAGCAGCCCATGGAGCATGGTGTCTACAATGAATCCCCACAAGCAAAGCTGGACAAGGGAGAGAGGAAAGCAATTACAGGTACTTGCTTGGAAACCAGTTAATCAAGATTCAGAACAAAGTGCAGCTTGAGCCCGGTGCTGGGTCATGATTCTGACAGTACAGTGTTGTGGGCTGCTTCTGGAACTGCTCCTAGACGGGTCATCTTTCTAAACCTCTGAGTATTCCAGACTCTAAATTTTTGGAGATTTAGCCTCCAAAGAAAACCATCTGGCACAGTGGCTCACACAAGCATTGTCTGTGTGTGTGTGTGTGCTGGAGAACCTGTGGGTTGAGCAGGTTTGGTGAGTTCTTTGGCACAAGTCTGGTCTATTTTTAATTTCCTAATTGTGAGCTGGTGTTTGAACAAAGATGATGACTCAGAAAATGTATGGATGCTGTGGCATGGTGCTGGCAGGCAGACAGGCAATGAAGCAACAAACCATTTCTTTCCAGAAGCCCTGTATGGTTTTTAATGGCTGTGTTTCCTAACATACCAGTTTGTGGAACTGAAGCTGACTCCCAAATTGGAAGGTGTTTACTTCGGGTTTGCTGTTCCCCAGCTCAAAACTTTTACATTTGAAAAAAATTCCTTCTGTTCTCCATTTCTCGTGCCTTCCTTTTAAGGACCTTTTGTCAAACCTGTTTCCTCCCTGCTCACCATCATGGTGAGTCAAAATCTCACCAGCAGTCTTGTCTTGCGCATCTTACATAACTTCCTGCCTCCCATACATGCTACCTTGGCAGGTCTCTCCCGAGTTCTGCTCAGGTATCCATAACCTTCAAGAGCTTAGTAATGCAGAGGAGGAACAAATACAGTTTTATAAAATCCTAGTGCAGATGCCAGTGTGGTCTTGTGGCATCAACGTGTCAGAATGATTTGAAAGCTTTAGGGTTAGCAGGAGACTGCCCTTGTCTGTTGGAGGAAGAAGCAGGGAGGCGAATGGAGGGAAGAGGATGGACAAGTGAAAGAGAAGGACAACATTTTGGGCAAGGCGACCTAGAGGTAGATACAGCAGCTTTCTAGAAAAGTGTACAACTTTGGGTAAATCTATTAAGGCTCTGTGGTAATTAATTGGAGTGGGTTGACTGACCTTAATCTCTTGTGTATTGTCTATGAAAATCCCTCTAAGCTCACATGGTGTACTAAATAGCATAATATTTCTCCCTGGTCTCGTGGCCTCCAGCTGTGCATCAAAGCACATCCAACATGCATCTATGTGCTCAACTCCTATTTGCTGCACCACAAAACTTTTCTTTGTTTTGCTTTAGCTGTGTCTGTGCGTTGCCCTCTGCCATGGATGTGGTGTGTGTGACTCTGCCTCACAAACATGCAGTTAAAGGGATGAAGCTGGTGATTATTAATCTTGACATCATGGAGGGCGAGAAGAGGTGAACCTCACTGTGGGGAGAGCTCTCCAGCTGCCTTTCAAGGAGCATGGGGTTTGTGGAAAGTGTTGCCAGTGACAGGAACCAGTTTGCATTTGCCACTGCCTGGTTGCATGAACACTCTCATTTTTATTCTTGCCACCTTTCAAATTATGCAATGGTTTCTTCTAACCTACATAGCATAAGCAGTTATTATTTGGAACACCTTCAAAGTCAGATCGTTGGGTGACTCTTCAGCAAGGTGACCCATTTCTCTAGCGTGTAGCTCATAGACCTACATTATGTTTCTGTCATCATTAGTGGGTGCGGAGCACAGGTCAAAAAAGGCTGTGAGTACTTGCTGGGGAACGGTGCTGAAGTATGTCACTTGCAGTGGGACTGACAGATACAAACAAAAGTAATCTCTGAAGTGCTGCTAATCCCAGTGAAAGATGGAGGAGTTCAGGACTTTTTGTTGGAAATATTTTGCTCTATTGGACTGAAGCCCGTGGAAGCAAAAGGGAGTCTGAGCATTAAATCAGCCTCTTGCTCTCCAAATAGTGTCTCTGTCACATGAGCAGAATGATCAGTGGGTCCCTTTTTTCATCTGTGATGTGACTAATTCACTTTGTCTTCAGCTGCACACATGCACAGTTTCTCCTTGGTTGCTTGGAAGAGTGGCAGCAATTTAAAATGATTAGTGGAAGGAATAATGTAGTATTCTTACTGGTAGTGGGCTTGCTCATTGGCAGCAGAAAAAGGCTGTGGGGAAGGAGCTTTTTGCTAAGCCTGTAGGTATTTAGGAATTTGCATTGACTAATTAAAGCAAGGTCTGGAGTGACAAAAGCCTTTAAAGGATTGCTTCCCAGGGCCAGGGTGGAAAAGAGGCAGAGGGAATGCAAGCTTTCAGGGAAGAGGTTTAACAAAACAATGTGAACTATTATGCTTAGAAGCAGGAGGAGGTGAGGGACTGAGGATAAAGAGTTCCAGCGGAGTGAATGGGAAACAGTTATTTAGTCTTTATGCTGTTGAACTGGCAGCTTTGGGGTTTGTGTTGCCTGTACGTGGAAAATCATTAATCTTTGTGAAATGTTTGAGGTAAGGAGCTTCATAAACCCTTTGGGTTGGATATGAATAAGAAAATTGCCCACAGTTCTGTCAGGTATGTTCTAAAAATAACCATCAGCACTAATTTTTAAAGCCTTAAGTGACAAGCCTTGAACCAAGCAGATTTTAAGACTCTCACAAGCCCCATCTGTTGCTACCTGAGTGGTGGTAGTGGATGAGATAATCTACTTTATAGTCTTCTGTTCTCAACACATAAATAATTAAGCTCAGCTTGAAAATTAACTATTTATTTTTTCCTAAAGCCTTTACAGTCTGATGGGACTAGATAATGCTGAATCTGACTAACCTCTGAATAACTGCTGTAGGTCTGAGTTTCCAGAAGTGGAGGCTACCCACAGCATCCAGCTGAAATGCGTGCCACCAAATGCACGGGCAAGATTCAAGCTTCTCCCAGGATGTTAGTGGTCAGGTTAGCATCTGTGTTACTAGGGAGTCACCTCAACAGAGCGGCCTCCTTGAAAGTTGTTCATGTGCAGGGCTGAGGTCAGCAAGGAGCATGGATGGAGGCAGTGGGAGTTATGCCCATTGGTGAAGTGGTTTCCGTGGTCTTTGGCTGCTTTGCCCATGAGGTCATGGTAATAGTAATTTAGATGCACAGCTCTACCCTAGTGTTTAATTTAGATGAGTAGTGGTAAATCTGCTTTTCGTCTGAGCTAGGGTGGTGGTAGCTGCAGCATGTTAAAAGTTTGACCATGTAATTGATACAAATAAATTTGTGATTGTCAGCCTGATTTGGGAACTGTGTATGTTCACAGCAGGTACAAAAGACCACGGTTTAGGTTTGCCACACATGTGAAGTAAATACTGTAGCGAAGAGTCAGAGAATTGCTTTCTGATTATTCCTAGTGAGTCTGAATTCTTGATGTTGGAATGGAGTAAAAAAGCAGAGATGTAAGGAATTAATTTTAAAATGTTATGACTAGACCATCTTTGTTTTTTACCTTAAAGCCTCTGCCATAAGAAGCCTACTCTGCATCTTCTGAAGATGGACATTATTGTTATTAATAATGAATCAAAAATGGTTTGACTTAAAGCAAGCTGGATTTCTTGTGCTTTTGTTACGACTTGCTGTAGACAGCTTCAAAGCTGCATATGCTTCCATCAGCAAAGAAATTTGCTGTTGCCGTTCACCTCTCTCTTGTGACAGTTTGAAGCTTTGTGAAGACCTTGGGGAAGCACAGCCCTTAGTCTTCTCCTGACCACAGGGGACACTTTCAAGGGAAATCAGACCCTTCTGCAGTGGGAGCTATGTGCTTGTCATAACAGCTCTTCTGCTCACTCTCTGATAGAAAGCAGTGTTAACAGGGGCTTTCCTCTGTCCCTTCCATCACCTTGGCTGTATTATTGGTCCTGCCACTGTGTTGGTCTATGTGACTCCTTCATAACTACATCTTTTTTATTGACACATCTTAGTTCTTTTGTTGTGGTGCCTCTCCTTCAGGCACAGTAGTTCTGTATTAATTTAACAAGCCATGTTCTTGTCAGATGTGTTAAACAAAGGAACCTACTTTTATTTGTGCTAAAGCAGCCTTCATTTTTCCTTTTGAGCGACTCCCCCAAAGTGAGATCCAGGAGCAGAACAAGTATGTTACTAGTCTTTCCTGTATTACATTGTCACTGGTGGCTCAGTATTTATCTGAATGCTTGTGCTGACCTCAGTTTAGTTATCTAAAAGGATGAGTTTCAGGCTGTCTGCCTCAATTGGTGAGCCAAGAAATATGTCTAAATGAATTGGCACCATCTGGACAGCCTGGCACAGAGTGGAGAGAGGTAGTAACGAGCTGCCATTCGTGTCATTAGAATAACTGAGCAGTTAGTTTTCATTGGTGTTCTTAGCTTCATTGCTGATTCAGGTAAGCCCTTAGTCTCAGCTCTCTGCTTTTGCAAGAGCTCCCATCTTTCACTAAAATGCAACAGACAGGTGGTGGCATGAGGGTGACATGTGTCTCAGGACCCAGGCAGATACATTGCTTTGGATGCTGCAGATGCAGGTTGAGGCTGCCACCCAAAATGCACCCAAAATGCCAGCTGGTGAAGACCAAAGTCCTCTGGCATAACTGCACGTAGCTGCTCTCCAGCCTGCTTCTGTCACAGGCATCTGTTTTTCCTACCTTCCTATCATGCTGTTTGTTGTTTTTTTTTTTTTTTTTACTCCTCCCCTTTTTATAGAATATTGCTGTGTTAGAGCTGGAGTGGAGAGAGGCATCAGCTTGATTGTGCTGGCTAATATTATAAGTTACCACCCCTTCTAATGAGCAGTGCAGTGAATTCATGTAGTTCTTCTGAAGTCAGGGAAATTTTACTCTGGCCACTTTCAGCATTAGCCAAGAATGAGGGTATCTATGTCACTTCATGATGTTATTCAAAATGCAAATTAATATGAAGGCTTAGTGGAAACATTAATTGATTTTAAAATACTGAAACTCTCCCCGGATAATGAGATAATGCCCTGACTTTCCTTCTGTGTTTTTTGCAGTCTTTGAAGTGAAGCTCCAAAAAAGTGATCAGGTGTATTGCACACATTGTAGGAGAGCATTGCAGGTGGGGCCACACAAGGTCTATGTCATGGGGCTGGAGGGACCTTCTGCCGCCATCCAGTGAGTGAAATGAAGCAGCTCCCACGCTGGTGGCCCCAGATCTGTGCCCTCTGGCCAGCCTGATGCGCTCTCTGTAGGTGCTCCTTGATGTGCCCTGGGGTTTTGGCTTTGTGCTACCTTTTGTCAGACAGAGAATTTGGGGAATACCGGGGCACTGCTAGGACTCTTTTAGGGTGTGGGGGGGAAATCTGAGAAGGCAGAGGAGGGAGCAGACTCATTATTCTTTATAATTATTTTTTTTTTCCTCCAACTTTCCTTGCAATCACAAAGTTTTTCATCAGTGGAAAATCTGGTCAAGGTTGACTTGCTCCCATAACTGCCTTTTCCCTGTAGTAGAAAAGTTTCTGGGGGACAAAGGCTGTAACTGCTGTGTTTGGTACACAGGCGAGGGGTGCAGATCTCGGGGCAGGAACAGCTTATGGGAAGAAGTCTGTCCTGTAAGAATGGATGTGAGCTGTCTTAGCTTATTTCTGCCCCTTTGGAAACAATGTTCTTGGGACAGGTAACTGGAATCTAATGGACTAGGGTGCTTTTGGGATCCTGTGAGGGGCTGGTATGTGCTGAAGAGATGAGCTGTAGTGAGGCAGCTGCTTGCAAGGTACAAGCAATAGCAGTACCCGTGCTTGGGAAAGATGCTGCTTGTGCTGAGTAGGATATGAGATGGTCTTTGCAATTCATCTCTAGGATAGTATGCTCAGAATTTGTTCCACCAGCAGTTTAAAATAAACCACTGACGAGCTTTTATAATTGATTGTATTAATCTGAGACAGGAATCCAAAATCTCTCATCAGGCTTGCACTGTTCACTGTGCCTCATTGACCTTTAGGTATGAGCTACCCCATACAAGGCTAGCTGTTACTAGTGTATTTGTCCATCACCCATTCTCCTTGTGGCAGTGACTGCCTCTTAGCCATCAACCCAAAGATGAGTACTGCAATTTAAAGGGTGATAATTTATTGCAGTTTGTGCCCAAAAGAAGAGCCTGATATTAGTGGAACAGATCTTGTGTGGTTGGGGTGAGGATCAGGTGGGCAAATCATGGCATGGAGAGTGACAGGTTTCTAATAAGCTGTGTGACGAGGTTTCAGCCTAGCAGAGATCAAACTCTACATTTGTGTGCCTCTGTTCATTAACGAGCTTGTGAATGTTTTGTTGTTGTTGTGGTTGGTTATGTTTTGGTGGGGTTTTTTGTTGTTTGTTTGGGCTTTTTTAGTTGTTGGTTGGTTTTGGTTTTGTTTTTTTTTCTTCCTCTGTCCCTTGAGTGCTTTACTCGTCCTTAGTTATGAAATATGCTTGGCAGTTCCAATTTATTCATGGTGAGAAGTGCTTCCTGCTTTGAACTTGGAAAAACTGCCTACATAATGGCAACATAGTTGATCTTCTACACACTCTAGGCAGAAAGGAGAGTAGTACTTCCAGTCTCTTTTGATACTCAGTGTGAAGGAAGGCAGTATTGTTAATTTTGAAACACAAAGATCTCTTCAAAATGGCCTGTGGGCTGCATCTGTAAAACAAAATTTTTGCCTGTGGACTGTCAGTGTATGAGCTCATCTATCTCTGAAACTATTCTAGAATAAAAACATATACTTTAGATGTAGTAGTGCTCACTGAGTCTGTGCAGCTTTAGAAATAGCAGCATGAAATTTGGCTTCTTTTTTTCTTTGACTTAATTCCCCTTCCTCTCTTGACTTCCCTTATGCTAGTGAGTGCTTTCTGTCATGTCCCTGTTTAAAGTAGGGAATGCAGAATTGGAGGACTGTTTGAGAGCTCATGTACACAGAGCAGTGTGTGGTTTAAAGCCACAAGCCAAGCAGCAGCTGGCACTAGAAGCCCAGCTATGGCTCTGTAGCTGGAGCCAGGATTTAAGATGTGGTTGTTAAACAGTGTGCTGATGGTTGCTTGTGTAGAGGCAGAAGCAGCTAACAAAGCTGGAGCTTAACATCAGCCCCTGCCCTATCCTTGTGTTCCTGCCACCTTTAGATGAAAGAACAAAAGCTACATAATTTGCTTCTCTTAAACCATTATAAAAATACAGTAATAATAATGATACCACATGTAAATTGAGGCATATTCTTCTTGTTGCATAAACAGCAGCAGCCCCCAAGGCACTGCCCAAACACAATCTTGTTTTGTGGAGACAAAAGCAGAAGCAGTCAATGGGCTCCTTTCAATACCAATTGCTGGGTCGAAGCCCTGATCTCCCAGTGAGTGCTCACTTAGCACAGAAAAAGATAGCAACCTGGCTCCTTAAGATAAACTTCTGTCCTGCATAGAATCTGGAATCCACTTGATTCACGTTAAGCTTTAAAGAGCAATAGTCTACTTTATGCATATGTAAGGCAATAATTTTAACATTTCCCCTAAATTTGTAATGCTGCAAGAATTTCCTGTTATAGGATGTGTGTTACTTAGAGTGGGAGTGGTGGAAAAAAATCCCTGACCTCACAACATCCAAGGACATGGTGGGGCAAGAAAGAGCAAAACTAAGCTATTCTCAACTGAGGCCAGGAAAAGAGTCTGATTTTAACCTGAATTGCAGGCGAGTTGCAGAAAAATTTGTGTTAGCTTTTTGTAGTGTGTCCTGCCGAAAATCTTCCACTTTCTGCACATAATGAGGCTAGAAAGGAAGAAAAGCCAGTATTATGTAAACTTAGCTGTAAATGAGAGCAAAGGGAGGCCGAGTCAGCATCTTGCAGCAGAATGTATAAAAGAAAAAAGTAGAGGGAAGAAAAGCCTGAATGTACTCCTTATTATGTATAATTTGCTGTTGTTACAACTGCAGTGTAACAGGTACATGATTTTAACTGACCTGCTGTTTTTCGGTTTTGACTTCTTGGTTGACTTCTGTGAAGCTGGTAAATGTTGATGTTTCTATGTCAAAGTATTTGTTTATCTCCCTAGAAACCAATACCTACCGCACTCCTCTTTATGGGCAGCCCTCCTGGTGGGGGGAAGATGATGCAAATAACAAAGAGGACAGAAGGCAAGAGGACCATTACTCAGGTAATGGAGGTGATTTGGGGTGGGAGAGGATGTAAGGGAGATGAGCAAAATTTTTGCACACTTTTGATCTTTACTATGTGAAGCAATCCTGCTTCAAGGCTGTAGTTACACTTTTTTTTTTCTTATGTGCTCATATTTGCATATTCCTATCTGTAGATTAATGAAACCAGAATAAGTAAATACTAAATTTCCCCTAAAATATCTGCATTTTAGAAAGATCAGTTGTAGAATAATTCAGTGTGGATGAGAAAGGCCTTGCTAAGCTTGTTTGAGACCTAGTTATACGTTAGTGCTGTGTCTGTGATTCTCTGCAGCCCACCTGAGTAAACCATTTACTGTGTCACCCAGGAGTTTCCTAAGAGATGCTTTAAGAGCTGATGCATTGTATGGATTTGATCAATGTGGAAGCAGTCTGTTTCTCACCTCATCATCCTTAGAAGCCATTTATTCTTACCACTCCTGTTTTGAATCTGTATACACGGAAGATTCATCTTTTCTCATTCGTGCAGTAAATCTGATCAAATGCCTATGCTTTGCTGCATAATGTAGTGTGTTTATTTTGACACACATGCAGTGTATCTGTTCTCTGCCAGAGAAAGGTTGTGATTAGCAGTCCTCTAAAGAGGCTGAAATTAGCACGACAGTCTAGTCAGGAAGTTTGGGTACTACTGAAAAGATATGGCTTGGTGATATTAGAGAATTAGGTGTGGATCCAGCAAACCCGTGCCTGTGATTACCTTTGTACACTTGCGCTTTTTCATTGAACTGTGGAAAGCTGAGTAGGGGTGCGCATAAGTGAATTCAGTAAAGTGAAACAGCATCTTCCCACATGAGCCCATGCATACAAAACACCACCAACCACACAGATTTCTGCGAAAACATGTGTCTACTCAGTTCTGTCTTTGGGGAAGAAAAGACAAAGTGAATATAACAAAGGTTGGTCAGACCACAGCAGTGCAGTAACCACTGATATCAGTGATGAGGCCAGAGTACAAAGCTATCTAAAACAGAACTTCTGTTTTTTTCCTGAATCCATTTCAGCTAGTGTTTGTGAACTTAAACTTTTTTTGCCCCCCCTTTTTTTTTTCCTTTTTTGTAGAAAGATCGAAAGAGATAACCCAACATGAAGAGGAACTGAATGGTAATATTTCTACTTATAGAGATTCCCAAGAACAGTCTGTGTTTGCTTTCCGGAGAGAGCCAAGTTATTTTGAGATTCCAACTAAAGAATTTCAGCAGCCATCAAAATCTCCAGAAACACAGGTCCATGAAATCCCAACAAAGGATATCGATGCTGTAGTAGCCCCCGTTGTACAGAGTCATGCCTCTTTCACCATTGAATTTGATGATGGTACTCCTGGTAAAATAAAGATAAAAGACCACGTAACTAAATTTTCGCTCAGACAGAGAAGACCATACAGTAAGGAACCAGCTCATACGGAAGTGATGTCAGCGGAGAGTAAAGTGGCTGACTGGCTTGTCCAGAATGACCCAAGCTTGATGAGACGACAGTCTCCAGGAGACGATGCATACAGTACAAAGAGTGACCTGCCGGTTCATGTGAGGACGCTTAAAGGTGAGTGAATGTCTTTTCCTGTGGGCGTAGTTTTCCGTTGGCTGTGCAAATGCAGCAGAATAAAGGGGGAAACCTCTTCTCCTGTCAAGAAGAGCTGGACTTAATTATCTCTGCTCCGAATTTGCAAGATGAAAAACATTTTATTAATGACTGTTAATGTTTTGAATCCGACTAGCAGACTTTTCATCTGGCCCTGAAGCCACGTGTGATGCTGGCATGGGGACACGCTAATCTGATTGCTCTACATGCATAATGCCAACTTAGCAGTAACAGTGATTGAAAAAAATTTTTTCTTTTTTTTTAAATGTCTAAAATAATTTCCATGTATTCAGGCAGGCTGGTAAACACAAGTATTTCAGTGGATTTTCTTCTCTTTCGTTTCTCCTAGCTGAAGGAATTAACTTCCTTTTGGCTGTGGTCACCCTGATGGCCGTAATCACCAGATCCATGTGGTAGGATAACCAGAGGTCCTGACACAGAGACTGGCAATAGAGTTGAGATACACACAATCATCAATGAAGGAAATTGATGCAGTGTAGAAAAAACTAAAGCTTCTTTGAAGTCCTGCTCTCTTCAAAAGCTTTGTTTTGTAGATCTGTGTCCTGTTATCTGTCATAGTAAAAAATTCTTTGGCAGTTTTCAGAGTTCTGAAGTGTAGTTTGGAGCCCAGTTCATAGTGCATCTGGTGGCACTCGCATGATTGTAATGTGAGTTTCAATAGAATCGTAAGTCATATTTTGCAAGATTTGCACTTGCTTGTATGTCTGTCTTGGGCCATGCACTGAACAGCTAGCAGGAGACCACTGATTCCTGCATCCTTTCTGCCTTGCAGGCCTCTGGAAGAGCTATCGTTTTGAACTGCAACTTTTAACTGGTTAAGTCATTTTGAAGGTTACCAGACTTGCACTTGAGGTCTGTCTTAAATGACAACAATACCTTCTTTTCCTTTAAAGAAGCATTTGCTTGGTCCTTGTTGAAAAACCTGGCAGTGTGAAGACTCTCTTCAGTTACACCTGCAGCTTGCTGTTTTGTGTACAGTTTTGTTTTTTTTAAAGTTCCTGTGGTCAAAAAAGTCTCATATACCCAACCCTGGAGTTTGTTGTGGTGTGGAAATTGAGCAGCTTTCTTGTCATTGCTTGTTTCTCAATAAGGCACAGCGCTGAATTGCCCTGCCTGATTACTTAGGGTCTTATTGTTGGTCTACTGTGACAACATGATAGAGGGTTTTGGGATCTGGGTTGAGGGTTTTGTTACTGTGCTGTAGGATTTTGTTGACATATTGGAGAACATTGTTAGGGATATAAATGTGCTTAAGTAGTTTTGCTTTTTCCTGTTGGCAAGAATTAGGCAGCTCCTGTTCAGCCCAGGATTTTCCTGAGCAA
Source organism: Ramphastos sulfuratus (assembly GCA_013399055.1). Classification (NCBI taxonomy): domain Eukaryota; kingdom Metazoa; phylum Chordata; class Aves; order Piciformes; family Ramphastidae; genus Ramphastos; species Ramphastos sulfuratus. The sequence goes on from WBNM01040458.1 coordinate 57,944, forward strand.
TTCACAGGAATACTAGACTGCATTTGCCTCTTTACAGTCCATAAGGCATGGAAAAAAGCCAAGGTAGTTTAATGCATTATTTGCATGTCAAGAAATCAACTCTTTGGACATTTGATTAAAACATACACTGTTGGTGGCCTGAGGAGTTTATCTACCTCTGCTTTGGCAGAGGACAGGGAGTCATTTGTCTGTGATAGCTGTATAACATGTTCTCCTGACAGGGCTAATTTTGAGAATGTCTTGGAGGCTACTGCTGGCTGCCTACCAGCTTTGGGTCTTCAGGATCACTGTTGGGGCTCATTAGTAACATTTGTTCACCTTCAGGAACAATCTGGTGAATGTAAAATCTGGTACCAAGACTACAAAGTTCAGGTCTTAGCAGCTTGAGAGAGCGTGCATGGCGTTCTGCTGGGGCATCTGTGGGCACAGTGGGTGTTTTCCTTGTATCCTCACTGTTTTGCATTCAGCAGAGTTCTTAGGCAAGACCCTTTAATTTAAGAACTTTCATTTCCAAGGACAAAGCTTATTGGCCCTCAGGGTACAATGGAAAGCCAGCAGTCTTCCTTCATGAGGGTGTTAGGAAACTTCAGAGGACTGACTCCTGGGTTGAATGGATTTGTATTATATTGTAATCTTTCACAGCTAACTTGAGATAATAAATGGTCATCATCCATGTGTCTGGAGAACTTGAAAAGTAGGTTTGAGCAGTTTTCCTTTCAAACACGTGGTATTTTAGCCAGTATATCTTGCTGCATATTACAGTCTAGAGCGCAGAGACCTCTTTCCCCCTTCTCCCGATGACAGGTTCCTGGTCGTTGACTGAATCGTGTTGTGTGCCTTCACACCAGTTTCCTTCTCCAAAAAAAGGTTTGTTTTTTGTTTTACTTTTAACTTTTTGTTGTACTTTATCTTACTTTCAAGAAAGTCAGGTGCTGAGGGACAAGCATCACTGATACATACAGAAGGTTGTAAACATGGTGTTGTGAAAATAATTGCAAACTTACTTTAACCTTTGCTTGGCTGGTGATAGAATGGTGTAACTCAAGGGGTGTAATGCTGTGATTCTTAAATCTTCAGGAAAAGAATCCTGCAAATTTACTTTTCTGTTAGCTTGCGGTTTATTTCCCCCAGTTCAGGTACTAAAGAGGTGCATGCACTCATGGTGGGTACTCAAGAGGTGCATGCACTCACATCACACTAATCTGGTCTTTCATCATAGGAATGTGATTTCATGTGATGTAGTGTTTGGGGTTTATTTGCCAATTCTGCAGAGATCTTTCTGCTCTGTAATAGAACCTAATGAAGTAGTCTTGATGAACAATAATTGGCAGAATTGCAAAATTGTCATAATTTTTATTTAAATGGAAAAAAATCATTTAGGTGTCTAAATCATTACAAAATCAGAAATTCTTGGGGTTTAAATGATTTCTTGATTGTTTTCAATAACTTCTTGGTTGTTTTTGGTAACTTCATAGCCAACCAGTTGTGAAAAGTGGGGTCAGGAGATAGCTGCCTTCTTTATTTTGTCTGATGGGACACAATGCCTGTACCACAGCAGATGTCTTTGGAGCTCTTTAAATCCTAAATTTCAACTGAGAGGTAATGACAGGGCCACAGCAACTGATAATATGGAAGACAAATGTACATGCTTTGTTTCCAGGCAATAGGCACGAGGACGGGACACAGAGCGACTCCGAAGACCCTGTGGCACCCAAGGCAGAGAAGGAGACAACAACAGGCAGTGAACGTACGACGGAGCAAGCCAGGCTACAGCGCCAGATGAGGCGTGATCCCCATGAGATGCTGCACAACAAGCAGGCCTTTGTCATTGAGTTCTTTGAGGACACGCCACGGAAGAAACGGTCGCAGTCCTTCACACACAGTGCACACTCCTCCCAGAGTGACACCGATCCAGGACTGAAGACCAAGATTGAAAAACGCAAAAATGTGTTGCCAGCAGAGAAGTTGGGAAGTGCGGCACCACCATCTCACCTTGGGACCCAGGGAGGTAAACCCAATAACAGCTCTTCTGGGACCCAAAGAACTAGCTCCTTCAAGAGGGAGAAAACAGAGGATAGGATCAACTCTTCATCCTCCTCTGCTCCCAGAGCATCAGCCAAAACTTACGGGAGTGTTGGGAGAAAGTCTAAAATGGCTCAGGATTTTATGGCTGAGTACTTGCGGGAGACTGCTCAGTCTGGGAAGCCAAGTACTGAGAAACCATCACCTCTGCCCATGCCAGTAGCTCCACGTGTGGTTGTATCATCAGAACCAGAGTCTGCCTCTGCTCCACTTCCAGATGTAAAGTCAGCCCAGGGCAGGAGAAATGATGAGGAGGACAGTGTGAGTGAGACTGGCACATACACCATTGAGACAGAGTCACAGGATAAAGAGGTGGAGGAAGCGCGAAAAATGATAGACCAGGTAAGTGCTGTGTTTCCGTGCTTGGACAGTGAGCCAAGGGCTGAAGGGTTGGGTTTCTACACTTTATGCTAGAAGGCCTAACTTTCTTAGCTGTTGCCATGAAGGACTTCTTGTTTTTAAAATGAGTGCGGCAGGGGTTTTTGGTTAGGAGTGGCAAATCATCCTGGGTGACCTGTCTCAAGGATAAGCCCCAACAAACTGGGAGACTGGTTTTTTAAAAAACCCAAAAAAAAAAAAAAAATTAAAAGTGAAAAATCTTCAAAGTGCAAGAAGGCAAGGTAAACCCACAACAAAGAGCTGTCTTGCTTCCAAAATGGAATTTGGATGTGAAAGTGCAAGAGTGGGCTTGCCATCTGTTTAGAGGAAGAGCAGCATTGGAATAAAGATCAGTGTGATCCTGCCAAGTCATGGTTGGGAGCAGCTCAGCTCTCTAAAACTGCTCCTAAGCCTCTGCCTTGGCATTGCATGACCTCCTGCCCACTGTTACAAAGATGGGAGCTATAGCCTATCACTGATGCAACATCCCATGGTAGGCCAAAGGTAGACAAAATAAAATGGAGACCAAGGGCTTGTGCTTAGTGGTAGGTGCTTTTGTATTTGGCTGTGCCTGGTTAGAAAGGGAGTGCTTGCTGCCAGGGCAAGTGGCAGCTAGTTGAGATAGTGAAGGGTGTGGACTACTGCAGAGGCAATCCTAGATGGATCCATACTTGTTTGGATTTTGCAGAGTGAATGATAATCTAGAAACAAAACCCCAGAGATGAGGGAGAGGCGTAACAAAAGCCACTCAGCTAAGCAACTGCAGGGCAAACCAAAGTTTGGCTGATTTTCGGGTTTAACTTTCATCTGTGGTCTGTTATGAAAACAAAGCTGGAAGTTGCTGTGAAGGTGTAGTGAAGTGTAGGCAGGAGGAAGGTGAGGTTTAAGCCTGGGTAGAGCTTCTCATTCTTGTTTTGTCTTTGTGTTACATTTATTCCTTACATCTTGTTTCAAGTGTGACCGAGAGCTTTTGGAGCAGGATGTTTAGGCCACAACAAGGCCCTAGTCCTCGCATTAGATGGTTAATTGTTCTACTGGGGAAATATGAGGAAAAAGTCACAAAAATACAGTTATTTCTGGGGAGTGGTGTTGGCAGCCATGTGACTTGGGCAGGCAATCTGGCCAAGTTCTGTTCCTAACTCTGCCATAGCATTCTTGCAGTGCAGAACTGCCACTTGGAAAACAACTGATAACCAGACCTCAGTGTTTCTGTCCAAGAAGAAAGATAAGATAAATTCTGGACTTGCTGAGGTTTTGAGGTGATTCTGCATTTTAGTCATTGACCATTGCACGCACATTTTTTTTCTAATAGAAATGAGAGTGACGAACTTTATGACTATGTCTGCCCGGCCTCAGTCTCCTTCATGGCAACACCTTTCTTTGAATTACTTGTAGTCAGGGAGTAGAAACAAGCCATTCTGAGGCATAGATCTTGATCAGTCTCCTAGGAAGACCTGTTTATTTTCAGAGGGAGTCTGGCCAACTAGCTCAAACATTGACTTGTCTCAAAGGTACATTGTTTCCTGGGTCCTCATGTAGCAGTGCAAGGCTGCTTTGCTCAACATAATCTTTATTACAGTTTATCAAAGACCCTGGAGATGGACCTCTCAGTTTTTTTCTTTTTTATCTTTTTTTTTTTCTCTAATTCTTCATGAATGAGCTAGTAAATAGCTTTCCTGACAGTCATCCTAAATTTTTCATGGCTGAAAAAAGACTCCTTTTCAGAGAAAATGACTACTATTAAAAGGTAACACACTGAAATAATGAGGGGAGAGAGGAGAGGGGTGAGTGTAAGCGTGGTTCTGTGAATAAGTGTATTTAAAGCCTCTGCTGTGGAATACAGAAGAAAATGATTTATGTAACTTATATGGGAGTGTTACCAAGTGTTTCTTGCCCTTTGGGATCATAGTTTGCATCTGGTAATACTTTATGGATTTGGATTTTTGGGCTAATATTTTTTTATTTTCTTGGATTTTAATATTTCCCATGCAAACAACTTTTCAGGTTTTTGGTGTTCTTGAGTCACCTGAATTTACCAGAATCTCTTCAGCCTTTAGACCAATAATTAAAGGTGAAAAAGATGACTGCAGTTCTCATCAGCATCTAATGAGTGAAAATGGCACTAATCAGAAGTCACCCTTGCTCCAGGCATTTGCCTCAAAAGCTGCGAGTGGGTCTCAAGCTGATGTGCAGGTATGGGCAGTCCAGGTGGATTTGCTGGGATGGTGGAGGTGTAAATGGGTTTTCTGTCTGGTTGGAAATGCAATGCCCAGATTGATTTCCATTTTGAGGAGACTGATGTGTGTATGAGAGGAGACATTTTGTTTTGAGGATTTGGTTTACAAACCCTCTTCTGACACCACCTTCCCTACCTGTCGTAGATGTCTGCAGCATCTCAAGGGAGTCAGAAGTGGGTGTCTAGGTGGGCAAGCCTTGCGGACAGTTATTCTGACTCTGGATCTGTCTCTGGGCAGGGTGATGGAGGTGCAGGTAAGTCTCATCCTGACATTCATGTTTGAAGGTGACTGAATCTAGGCCATGATGATATGAAAAGCAGAAATTAAGAGCTGCTATGCATCTGGCTACGGCTTATTTTCTGTTTCAGTTAATGTAATTGAAGATGAGAGGGACAGAATAACTTGTTCCCAGTGGAGTAAAGGTGGAGAGGGCCTTCAGTATGTATTTCAGTCATCCAAGAAGTTTTTAACTGTTATGTTTGTCAAGAATAAAGGACACTTGGGAAAGAGAAAGGTCACAAGGACCCCTTAGATGTTAACTACCCCAAAGTAATGACCCTTCAGACAGCTTTATGATGCCAGATGAAAGTCCTCTGCAAGAACTTAATTGCTGACTTGTCACTTTTGTGTGTGTATGCTTCTCCTGTATCCATCTGTGCTGAGAATTTTAGGCAATTCTAGGGTTTCCTGTTAGGTGGCAGGTTTGAAGCATTGGAGATCAACCTAGAGAAGTGGATATGGAGGGAGGACAGCAGGAGGAGATAAGACTTCATTGTAACTGGGAAGACAGCTTACAGAGCCTGTGGTCCTGTTGGTATGTGAGAAAGGGAAAAGAATGCTTCGTTGTTTTTTGTAAATGTTTTTGGCTTCTGTGGGTGGAAGTACTTATTACTTTCCTGACATCAACAGCTATAGGTAGAATCAGTAAAGATTAGATGAAGCCTTTGTTTTGGAGGTCATTGCCACTGTTTTCATGTGTTGTGAGGTCCTGGCTCCTAGATTGTTTGAAGCAGTACTGTAGTCAAGTAACCAGTTCTCCTGCTATTTAGAGGCTTCACTACCAGATATGAAGCCGTGGCCAGCATCATGTGAGATGTAAGAGCACCATTTTGGTGAAGTGCGTCCATACAAGCCCACCCGTGCTGGGGCAGTGAGCTCTAACTCGGAGCTCTTTCTCCTGGAACCTTGCTGTGGATATGCTTGTGTGAGAACTTGGTATTGTGAGAAACACCATCTATTTAGTCAAATAGGCTGTGTTGTGTAGAATGGCACTTAAAGCACTATGTCACTGTAGTTTGTCTAATGGTTTTTCATCTCGGTCCTGTTGCCTGATTTGTGGTGGATAGATGCCAGCGATGTTAGGCTCTAAAGTGAGAGTATGAATCTGAAATTCTGCCTTGACAGAAGGAAGGTATTGAGTGCTCTGATCCAGCAAGGGAACCAAATATGGCATCTGTATTGATAAACTCAAAGAAATGAGCACCACCCAGGTGAAAGCTTAGTTCTGAGAATGTCTTGTGAGTACTTTTGTGAGCTTGAACTGTGCTTTTCCTAGATAAATAAATAAATGCTATAGTCGTGCATCAGTTGATTCTTGTCCACTTAACCCTCTTCAGAAAGTGGTGTAGCCCCAAAACCTGGGGAACCAGAAAACGCTGTGCCCTTGAGAACAAGGCGCCTTCTTCCCCAACTCCCACCAAGTGATAAATCAGACAGTCCCACACCTGCAGCAGTCCTGGTTTGCCAGGAGTCCTGTTCTGAGGTTGCCAAGAGAACTGTTGTGAAGGACCAGTGCATGGGAGCCTATGGTGATCCCAACAGCCGCCTCTTCATCCAAGAAGACTTGGATCCAGATAGCCTCAGTGATGCCAGCAGGTCTGATGATGGCTTCAGCACAGACAAAGGCAAGAAATACAAAGACAATAATAAAATGCTAGAGGAGATGGGAGAAGACACAAGATCAGAGAGCTGGCAGCCAGGATCCTCCCAGGTCTCAAATGTGAGAGCTCTAAGTGAGCCAGTTTCAACTTCATTCTACATTGGTGATGACAGCAGTGATGCAGGGATTCCCTCCAAGCTCTCTCTGAGCATGTTGCATGCTCGAGCAGACAAAGACAGCAAGGATCAGGAGTTTTCCTTCAAGTCTGCTGGCACACCAGTTCCTGGAAAGCCACCAGTCAAAGATGTTAGTGCTTACATAAATGCAGCTGGAAAAGTGGTTATTTCCCTTCATCAGAATCTTCCTCAAGATCAAGAAAACATAGTAGGAAAGGAAACATCATCTTTTGTTAGGCAAGAAAGTTTTACCAAAGATAAGTCAAACAGTGGTGTTCCTCAAAATAAACTCCCACATATTTCAAGTCACCCTCTGCTTAAAGATTTAGAGGCTGTTCGATCAACTCGTATGGACTTTGGTCAGGAAACTCATCTTCTCCTTAAGGACACTGAAACTGCCTTGGCAGCACTGGAAGCCAAATTACTTTGTCAAAACCAACAACTGGAGCCCTCAGAAACTGCTGGTCAGCTGGAGGACTCCTTGTCAGGGGACTCAGATGTGGACACTGCTAGCACAGTCAGCTTGGTGAGTGGAAAGAATGTCCCAACAAGTGCCCCAAAACGCAAAGCAGTCACGAGCTTACAAAAGGAGAAATCGTCTTCCACGCCATCCATCCAAGACCAGTGTGGGCAGCCCAGCGCTCGGGACAGACTCACGGAGAAGCGGAAAACACAAGCACCAGAGGCATCAAACCACGTGGAGACTGCTAAACGCTTCCAGATGAAGCGGAGCACTGGGACGCGAGGTTCACTTGACTTCACGGATGATGAGAGAAGCTCAAGCTTGCCCTATTTGCCAGTTCCTGATGCGGTTGTGTCTGACCATGAGCACTCCGTAACCCGTCCAGTTCCCAGAAGGAAACCTTTTACTCAGGCCACCAAGGAGGACCACAGCAAAACGACCTTGAATGTGCAGAAAATCCAGCAAGTTCTCACTCGCTCCAACAGTTTATCCACCCCACGGCCCACAAGGGCCTCAAAGCTACGTCGTGCTCGGCTGGGAGATACTTCAGATAATGAATGTGTTGATACTGAGAAAACAACCACTAACCCTGAAGCCACTACTCTGAGCCCCAAGCAGTCCACAGAGACAAAGAAGCTCTCCCGGCTGGATATCCTTGCCATGCCGAGGAAACGGGCAGGTTCATTTACAGTGCCCAGTGACTCTGAGACAACGCAGTCAAGGCCAGCGTTTTCAGGCCGGAGTGCGGAGTCCTATCGGAAGACAGGTGCATCGGAGGTGAGAGCCGCGGCAAGGAAGACAGCAGCTGCTGCCTCCACGAAGCAGCCTTTCAACAGGACCCGTTCAAGCAGTGTCAAGTATTCCTCCTCATCCAGTAAGTGCTTGTGCTTTGTTTCTCCCCTATTCCCCTCTTTCTGCTTTATAGGCTGTACGTGGTTGCCAAGGATTGGTATCTCAGCACTATGGATACTGCATTGGTGAGTACAAATGCACACTAACAAGCAGTACAGAGATTGAGATTTCCTGTGGGTTAGGAAACAGCAGAACCTCTCTGACACCCAAGGAAATGTTGTGGTGTTGTCTGTGAGGATATTCCAAATTACTTCTTTTTTATTGTTTGTTTTCTTTTTTAAAAACTTTGGTTTTTAAACAGTTCCTATTTGGCAGGAGCATGTTAGTCATTCTTCTGTTAAAAGGTAGAATTTAATGCCTTTTTAGTGTTACAAGGAATTCTATTCTGTTTTTTTTTTTTCTTTAATTTACTCCCAGAGAGCTTATAATGGCATTGATGACAGCTGTTGTCCAAAGTGGCAGGTCTGAATGCATCTGAAACAGGAGAAAAAGAAATAAATGTCCCTGTGTTGTAAAGCCTGTTCCCTTGCTTTTCCTACACTGGACGCTACATGTTGATTGCCACCAGTGTATATTTTTATTTCTGTGGCCATAAGTAAGGCAGAGGCACAGTTGTGTTTCCCATGAGGTGCAGAGGTTTGGGGGCTGTCTTGCTGTGTAGCTGTGTATTCAACAGACCCTTGCTATATCAGTATCTGTCACATTGAAATCAGCCTTAAATTAAGAGGTGGAGACGATATAGATGACAACTCAATTATTGTATATTGGTAATTAATAATTTAAGATTGTCCCCAACACCTTTTGGTCTAAGTCCTGGTCTGTGCTGCTTGTCTGTGATCTACTGTGGGTGTGGCAAAGCAGACCTGTTTGCTTAGGTTTTCAGGAATGACAGGGAGTTAATGGGACAGGAAGAACCCTTTGGCTGGATTTCTCAGACCCATTGAGAGGGATGCTTTTTTCAGTAGATCTGTGTTTTTGTAAGGGATCTTAGAGTTTTGGTGATCTCCTTTTTGCATATTTTCATGCAATTGAATTAATTATCCATCTTGCACTATTCATTTTTATTGCATGCCAAAAATGTTATTTGCTGCTTGTTTTGATTGTTTTAGAGCATCCAGCTTCCCCTTAATAATTTTTTTCTTGCCTATTTATATATGCATGTGAATCAGAATGTGAATAAGCTGGAAGATTGTGTACAGTCTCTTTTGCCGCCTTTGAGATGATGCTATTATTGACTTCCTTTTAAACAATAACAAATTTAAAGCAAAATAACTTGGTCAGTGTTTCCTGAACAGGAAACACTCTTTGCAATCCCTCTCCATTTGGACCACAGACTTCAAATCATTTAGAGAAAAATGATAATAAGCATTGGCCAGTTGTTTGTTTAAATGAATTGGTTTTTGATCTTTCAGAGCTCTGTAGTAGCATGCTAATATATTTCCTCGTGCATAGTCGCAGCAGATGATGCTAATCCTTTCTTTGAATTAGTTGCCTTTAAAATACTAACCTCCTAATTCCTTGATAGGATTGTGAACTTTCCATGAACTCTTAAGTATTCTTGTGTACTTCATGCTTTGTTGTGCTGTGCCAAGTATGTGATGCATATTCCTCTTCTAATGCTGTTAGAGTGAATCAACACCTAGCACAAAAGTTACTGATAAACTGAATCATTGCACTGTGCCATCAAGATATTTTTTATCATGATACAATAACCCTTGAAAGTAGTGAGTGTCAAGCCTTGGGAGTAAGGAGGCAGGTGTGGTTGATTTATTCAAGGATTTCTTAAGGTGTTTAGCTAGCCATAATAGTTTCCACCTCTCCCAGTGGGGGAAAGTTAATTTCTGTATGAGGAGCAGGATGAACTCTCTGGCTGTGACAAGAAATACCAGTAGGTTGTCAGCCCATCTGAAGTAACTTTGTGGAACGCTTAGATAACATCAGAATAATCCAAGTTACCGGTTCTGACAGCTAAAGGCCTCTCCTCCCCTGCTCCTCTGTGTATATGGTTTGTTTACTCAGTATAATTTGAATAGTACTGTGGGAGTTGATTCTCATTTCCCTTGGCATACAGGGATGGAAAATCAGGCTCTTCGTAAAAAAATTGCTATTCAATGACAGGGTGACCTCTTGGGTCTAAACCTGTGTTTTAAAAAAATATCTCTACTGGTGGAATATGAGCAGATTTATTTCCTCTCTGTGTGTGCATATATATATATATATATATTTATATATATGTATGTATGTATATATGAATCCTAAGTCAAGACCTTTATATAGCTATAGCAGAGACAGCAATGTCTAGGAATGCTTTTTTCACTGTACAGCAACTATCTATTATTTCCACCTGTCTTTTCTATGCCAAATTTATTATTTTTGTTTGTATGCTCTGTGATGCTGGTTTAATTTGCTTGCAGTGCTTCAGGGTTATGACAATCCTGGTAACTCAGTGAAGCTTTTAGGTGTTTAGTAACTTGATGTGTTTAAAACCATTAGGTGTTTGGTATTAGTTTAAGTAAGCTGATTCTGTGTTTGGTGGGTCTGTATTCTTCTGTGAGGGAATGATGCAGTGTCCATAGAGAGTTTAGTGAAGCAGCAAATACTGGAAGCCCAGCTTTCGAATAAGGACATCTTGATGCTTCCATGCAAGGAGGACCTGGGTGTCTATAGATATGCAGAACCAGCTGGGATAAGTGGACAGCTTCCAGTTGGCTCCAGAGGTTGGAGCTGACTGTGAGAACACTCTTTCTTGTAGTGTGTTGTTAATGGTGAATTGGGAGGCAGCTGAACATGGGGGTATGAACTCTTACACACAACACCAAGCACCATAGTCTGTTCTTCACTCAAAATCCCCTCTTTTTGCTTGTACTTGCAGCTGGAAGGGTGTCTGCAGGCTTGAAAATTGGGCTCTTTTTAAAAAATTACTTCTGTGGGAAATTACTTCTGTGGGACTATGAGTAGTCTGAAATGTGTGCTACTTATATACAGAGCTTCTGTGCATGGAAAGCCAAATCTGTGGTAGTGATTTACTACACTAGTTTTGTTAACACATTCATTTTGCTTTTCCATTGGAATTTCACACTCCAAATTTGTATAGTAAATGGGAGCCACAGAAGTGCTCACATTTGAAATAAGCTCTAAGAATGTACTGTTTAACTTAAAATTTGCACAGAAACTCTCCTTTCCTTGTGCTCTTGGGCTAGTTTTGTGTTACCTTTTTGCCCTTTTGTAGTTGTTCTTTACTAGTTTCCTCAGTCTGAAACCAATTCATTTTTTATAAGCATCAAGGCGGAGACCACAGGGTTCAGATTACACTTCTACTTCGGAGGAGGAATATGGCTCAAATCACAGCTCCCCTAAACACAAACGCTCCCATACTTCAACAGCCACACAAACACCAAGGATACGTGGCTCTGGGCTGAGCAAGCAGAAGCACAATGGCAGAGAAACAGATGATGATGAAGATTTTGACCAACCTGACCCGTACAACTTCATGGCGCAAACAGCAGAGATAGCAGAAATAGCCAGGTGAGGAGGTATTCTATGCATGGACTCACATGCTGAAAATGGATTGAGGGTATTTTGGTGTTCAAAACAAGCCCAGGCGTGGAGGTAGAAGAAGAGATAATCTCTCCTGTTGTTGGTGTGCCCCCATCTCCTTCATATCTGAACATCAGCATGTGCAGACTTGAAAGGTGTTCATGAAGCTTTACAGCCTGTGCTAGGCAATGCTGGTCGCATCTTTTCTCTAAAACATGCCAAGGTGCAGGGAAGCTAGGTTCTCTCTTTCTTTGTTGTTCAAGCTGTGAACAGGTTATTTTATTTTACCTCTAAGTCTGCCAAAATATGTGGCTATTTATACCTGTTTATCTCTGCTTTCTGCTGGAAGTCACTGTATGCACACACAATGGTTGGTGTGAACTGTCCTAATTCTCTGCAGAGGTAGTCAAATGGATTAGCAAAGACTGAATGTGTAAAGTACTGAAGCTGCTTTGCCTGAAGCTGGTAAGGGAGCAGTAGGCAGTTTCTGTGGGGCAGAAACCCTTTGGTTGGTACAACTGAATCCAAACAAGAAAATCTGTATAAATGAGTTGCCTTTGCTTAGCTTCATGTCCCTGGATACGGAACCTACTGTATACTGGTGGTCTGGTGGTTGCCTGGAGGAGCTCATCAGTAAAGCAAACAGATTCTTTTTTTAAACAGTGGCATTCGAGGTTTGACATCTCTAGTATGCAACAGTGTTACGCCAATTTTCCAGAAACACTGGTCTTCCACTGTATGGCCATGCCTGAAATACTTTCAACTGAGGAAGTCATCTTCTGTCTGCTTTTGGTCTGCAGTCCACATCACCCTTATGCTTGTTACACTCATCTCAAAAGGGCTTTTCTTGTGTGAATGTTGCTGTCAAGCTACTCAGAAGTGTGTCAGCATTCAAGCCGGGCTGCATTACCTGTGCTGCTTGAAGAGTGTGTGTGTGAGATGCTGGTTTCCCTCTGAACAGCATTTGTAGCGTGGGGAGAGCTTTGAGTTGCAGCAGCTATAAATAAATGGTTGCGTCAGACTCGTCTGGCGCTGCACATTGCAGGGCTCAGTCACAGAGTCTGCTTCGTAATTGCAGTCCTGATTTCCGTTGCTGCTCCCAAATTAACTGGGAGGGGTTTAGAGGAGTCAGAATTAAAAGGGAAAATGCCACTTGTTTACAGTAAGTGAATCACATAATGGATGCATTTGCTGACAGCTCTGTCCAAACCAGCATGGACAGAGGACACCTTAGGCAAGCATGTCAAACTGTTTGTTATTAGTTCAAGCATATTAATTAAACATTTTCTTTCTGAGAAAATATTTTGATGAACTGACAGGTTTATCCCATTATTTGTTTTCTCGTTTTAAGAAGGTGTCTTTCAGATGAAGGTGGTTAGCTAGAAGATTTTTTTTTTTTCTTTCAGAAGCTTTTCTTTAAAACTACCACAACAGCTACTTTTGGTCTGAAGGGATGGTGGTTTTTTTAAGCTCTGCTAGCAACAACCCAGAGGCTTAGAAACTACTTTTGAGATCTAGAGCAAGTGGAGCAGAGTGCTGCAATCACTGGACGCTGTCAAGGGGCTTGAAGTTTCAAGACTTGGTTTCTGCAAACCAGATCCCTCTAAGTTATGCCATGCTGACTGATTGTCCCTCAGCCCTTCTGGAGAAGGTGGAATATTTTGATTTACAGTCTGTAAATCACAAGGAAGAAGGAAAAATAATTTGAAGTTTTTTTTACTTTGGGGCTCTTCAGCCTGGAGAAGTGAAGGCTTCCAGGAGACCTTATAGTAGCCTTCCACTATCTGAAGGGGACCTACAGGAAGGCTAGGGAAGGACTATTTAAAACGTCATGCAATGACAGGACAAGGGGCAATGGGGTTAAACTGGAAGAAGGTAGATTTAAACCGGATGTTAGGAAGAAGTTCTTTACAGTGAGGGTGGTGAAACACTGGAACAGATTGCCCAGGGAGGTTGTGGCTGCTCCCTCCCTGGAGGTGTTCAAGGCCAGGTTGGACGAGGCCTTGAGTGACCTGTACTAGTGGGAGGTGTCCCTGCCTATGGCAGGGAGTTGGAACTAGATGATCTTTGAGGTCCCTTCCAACCGTACCATTCTATGATTCTACTTAAGTAACAAAGAAAAAGAAATTTTTGTTTTTCCTTGTAAGGGCTTTTTAGGGAAAACAAAGAAGTCTCAAGAAGGCAGATTGACCATGTTACATAAAAAAACCAAACAAACCCCAAAAAACCAAAAACAAACAAACAAACTAGGAAGTAGAGTGGATGGGAGGGGGAGCAATAATGTAAAGCTTCTTTATGGGTTCAGGAGCGAGGTGGGTTTATTTTGTATGAAACCAGAGCATTCCTCAGCACCCCGCCAAGGCATCCAAAAAACCCAGCTTTCCTCAGCTTCTGCAGAGGTTTTAACTACCACAAACTTTTTGTAGCTTCCTTGTTTATATTTTATGACTGTGGCTTGTTGAATCATGTATCCTAATGGTTCTGCTGTATGCCCTGTGCTTTAGGCTCAGCCAAACCTTGGTGAAGGATGTGGCCATCCTTGCTCGAGAGATTCATGATGTTGCTGGAGATGGAGACTCTCAGAGTTCATCGGGGACAGGACCAAGCACCTCCCTCAGCTCTATGCCCAACACTCCTGCTTCCACCATATCAGCAAGAGAAGAGGTAAGATCCCAAACAACAAAAATCTCTGCCTCTGAATGCCAGTAAGTAGACAGGGCACAGTTGTGGGAGACCTGAGCAATCGACTGAGTTACTGCAGCATTAAAAAGCCCTCGCCTCTGTGCTTGAAAAGAAAACATGATTACAATCTGTTTAGGGTATTCTTTATTTTGCCCTCCTCTGTACCACAGCCAACCTTGCCAGAGGTGGGAGTTCAGTATTTCTAAAAGATCTCATGGCAGCAAGTTGGACTTTGGTTCCTGAAATTTGCCTCTGAGGAACAGGATGGAGCAGTGGGTGCTGCTGGAAACAGGATGCCACTGTCCCAATGAACCTCGTTTCAGACAAAGTGCAGACCCTGTGCTTTGGCTGCACACTATCAGCTGTGCATTTTGTACCTCTGCTCTGTCCTTTCCGCCAGGGCTGTTGAAATGCTGTACAAGTGTTACTTGAATCCAATCCACTTCCCTTCACCTGTGTATTGGTGATCAGGGACCCTTTTCTCCAGCCAACAGGTTGGGCAAGGAGGAAGGCAGTTATCTTGGGAAATCCTGTTCTCCAGCTCTTCGCTGCAGCTGTGGCTTCCTCCTGAGCTGTGTAGCATGGTTTCCATACATTGGTGATTTCTTAATTTGACTCAGTGTGAGGACTCATTTCAGATCAAACTTGACTACGAGGTCAGCAGAAGGCTGCAGCTCCTAAGGCAAAATTGCCTTTTGCTGCTGTTTAAATCCAAACTCCCTTCTATTTATTACCAGTGGGTGCTTAAGAAAATACACAGCTCTCCTTATCTGCTGTTTAGATGGACTTCTTGGCCCTCTGCTGTCTTTGACAGTTGTGAGAATTGCAGACCTGTCCAAAGCAGGGTTCAGAGCTGAGGAACAAACCTGCCAAGAAAATAGTTAAAAGAAGCCTTGTATCCCTGCTGTGGTCATCACTGAAGGTGCAAACCAGATGTTTAGGGAGATACCTAGAAAATCAGGCGAGTGTGGCCTGTGCTAAGCTGGGGTCAGCTGTAGCCTTCGGAGGGAGGGATTTTTGCCTGGGTTGCTTGCAACTGCAGTGCACAAATGTTTTGAAATAACTTCAGGCTCTGAGATAAATTGTTCTATTGCTTTGCTTCCTTATAAGTGCCACACCTGCAAAACTTTTGTATCATTCTTTTCCAGCAGCTATGTTGACAAACCGTACCTTTCTCACTTGCAAATGAAACACTTTAGATGTGTTGGTAATGACCAGTGCTCAGTGCCCAATTCCCTCCAGAAAACCTCTGTACCTACTTTTTTGTCAGCTGCCACTGAAGCGTGCAACCATAAATCAGCTTGTACAGAGGGCTATATCCTCTGCTGATAAAGAACACCTGCAAAAGTCAGCATTTCTACTCTGTACAACAGGATGGGCTCCAAAGCACATAGTTGTGATGCTGAATGGCAGGATCACAGTGACAGGTTTGCTTGGACTCAAATTAAGAGCTTCTCTGAGATACGGCTTTGCAGCAGTGCTATGTGCTGTGTGGGACATGCCAGTCATCCAGTCACAGTAGTCAGAAGAGCCAATGTAGGAAGTGCTCCTCACAGTACCCACTGTTAGGGCAGTTTTTGAGATCTGATGGGGCTGTAAAGGAACTGGAAAAGGGGCACTGGAACTCACGAAGGCAGATCAGGAGCCATTACCTTTTGGTGTGTTCAAAAAGTGGTGGCTGAAACCACCATTTTTATCTAGGCTTACTCCAAACAGCGTTGGATAGTGTGCTGGTTTTGCACCAGACAGAATGTGAAATTTACTGCAAAAGGAGTAAACAAGACACTTGCACAGAATTTGGAAGTTAAATGACATTATAAGTTACAAAAGTAGACTAAACAGAAAAGGTAATTAAAAAAAAAAATTATGTGTAACTTGTCAATGCCAGAGTTCCCCCCCGGACCAACGCCTGAAGGCTGTGGTTGCACAGTTGAAATGTTCTCTCTCTGTCCCTGCCTCAATAGGCTTTACCTCCCGCACACAGCAAAACCCAAAGTTAAGTGAGGGAGCAGGGAAAAGGTGAGAGAAGCAAGAGCAAAGCACAAAGAGCAAAAGAGAAAGAACAAGCTTTAATGTCTAGTTGTATAGAGATCTGCAGAAGGATGAAATGGGACAAAAATATTTGGTAATGTCCTGTCCAGCCACCCTGGGGACTTTCCAGCCCCTGGTACTCTGGAGGATTTTTATCTATGATTGGACAGTAGTTCAATGTGATTTCAGTGGGGCTAGTGTCTGAGAGGTCATTTGAGTTACACCCAAAAGTTGCCATCTGTTAGTTATAGCCTGGAACAGGTTAAATCAGCAGAACTTTCTACTGGTGATGCTTAGAAGTGGAGCTGAATCCTGTATAGCTCAGGATCCAGCCCCTCTCGTGCATCCTGGGGGTCATGTTATGAATGGGAGTATATGAACTCACATGGGTATATATAAGCCATGGGTTTAGCAAACACACATCTCATCTCATCTTTGGAACTGGACTAGAGTTAGTGAACATGCTTCTTGCGGTCTGGGTGCTGCTGAATCTGTGTTAAAAGTATTATTTTGACTTAATGCAAGGAAGTTGTTCTGAAGTATCTGAAGATAAGTGTCTGATGCTAAGCACTGAATTTATTGAGTGTTTATTAAGCAACTTTAAATATTCTGAGGAAGGACTTAGTGATGAGGAACAGCTACTACAATTACAATAGCAATGTACTGAAACAGCTGATAAGAGGAAGTATGTGAATAAAAAATGTTGTCTCTACTGCTCTAGCTCTTGCTGTGTTGTATGTCATTCTGCTAGGTCTTGGTTTTCTACTGTTAACCGTTTATACCTATTCTAATAAAGTGGGGAAAGATGCAAGAAAAATAAGTACTGTTGCTGGCATCACTGTTGAGAAGACTTTAGTGCCATACAAGAAGCTTCACTTTGGACTAATACGTGGCCTGGCACTTCTTGACCTCAAATGGGCTGCTTTTAAATTACTTATTGGCTTGGTTAAAGATTTAAAATCATGAGCCTTCTCTTAAAAGTTAAGAGAAAACCTTAGGTTTAAGCTGTCTTCTTCATGTTCTCTCCTTTCAGGCCCAGTGCTGGCTTGGGTGTTTGCAAGAGAGATGTTCAGTTTCCCAGTGCATGTTTGAGGTTGTGTTGTTTTGTTTCTGTAGCCTCAGCTGTATAGTTTATAACAACCCAGATTCTTGGCATACTGAACTGAGCAGAAAAACCCCAAACAAAACAAAAAGAGTTCAGCAGGGTGAAACCTTCATGATTGCTGTTTACCAAAACGATAGGTTGTTTGGGATGCCTCGGGTTGTGGGTGTGTAGGTTTTACAGGATCCAGCTTTCTGCAGAGACAAGCAGTCAAATTGGCAACTGTGTTTCTGCAAGTGAAGTCAAGTGGGTCATCCCAAATCACCAGCCACTCCTGTGAATTTTAGCCCTGTGTGGAATTCTTTCTGTTAGTCTTTTTCTAAAGTTGGTAATGATACAGTAAAAAGAGGCTGATTATGTTTGTTAAGATGTTGTTTAACATATTTAGTGTAAGTGTTGGTATGGTGAGAGGAAATACTTACAGGTGTGACAGAACAGAAACCATGGAAAGAGACCAGGTCACATATGGAAATCTGGTGATGGGAGAGCTGGTGCCGCCCTTTAGTGTATTTTGCACTGGTCATGCTGAGAATTGCTGGACTATAACAATATCTTATTTCCTTCTGACACTGTTTCATCACTGCGAGCAGCCTAACTTACTGTTCTGCACTTCATGAGAGGATGCTTAGAAAAGAGAGAAACTTTTTAGCTAAACATTTTGTCTGTGATGCCCCTTTATCATAATATCTCATACCTTCTGCCTGTGCATAACCCAGATGCTGTTGCATAGAGTTTGGGGAGCCTGGGCCTCGGATGGCACTTGGTGTCCTCTCAAGAGCTGTGCACATTGCCAACCAAAGAGTCTCCTGGGCTGTTATGTTTACTCTATTGTTTGTGCTCAGAGCCTGGATTTCACTCAGCACACTCCATTTTGAAGTAACTTGGGAGCTGCCTGAGACTGCCTCTGCAGAACTGGGCTTCAGTGCTTGTGGGAAGTGGGCATCACGTGCTGGGCCTCAGGAATGTGCTTTTGGCAATGTCAACTCAAAATAACCCCAAAATTTGTGTTCTCTTTGGTACTTGCTGTCACAGTCATTCACTAGCATTGATCTCTTTCTTTCTGTTTTAACACAGATTGCTCGTAGATCTTTTCGGCTGGCATATCCATCTCAGGTGCACTTTCCATCCCATTATTTTTGTGTCTCTGTCTTGTTATTTTCCTCTCC
The DNA here is from genome assembly GCA_013399055.1 of Ramphastos sulfuratus. Classification (NCBI taxonomy): domain Eukaryota; kingdom Metazoa; phylum Chordata; class Aves; order Piciformes; family Ramphastidae; genus Ramphastos; species Ramphastos sulfuratus. The sequence goes on from WBNM01040458.1 coordinate 76,529, forward strand.
TTCTTTTGGAGTTTTTTTGTAAGTCAGTCAACCAAACAGGAGTAACTGTCTTCTCTGTTCTTCCTGTTAATTATTGGCATTATCAATGGGTTGTATTGCTTTTTTCATCTCTTCCATGTGTAACTAAGTGGTTTATGTTTAATTTTAGTGTGTCTTTAATGTTGTGTTGATATATTGAAACACATGGTATGGGACAACAGGTCCTTTTTGTGTTTTAACTAAATCCAAAAAAGGCAAATATGTACTTTTCAGCTATGTGCTTAAGACTGGAAGTTATAAAGTAGAACAGCCCCAATGAGTTTCACAGAATGACTCCAGTGGGTAGATGCTTGCCGGATTTGAGTATAGTAGTTTTCTTAGGAACCCATACCTGTCTGAACAAGACTTAAATGAATCAGTGTTCCTCTGGGGCTTGACTGAAAATCTGCAATACCTGCAGAGAGTGCCTGTGTGCCTCCTTCTCTACTAATTTTTAATGACTCATTGCTCATTATTTCCAAGTTGGTGCAGCACATTCCAGAAGCAAGTCTGAACTACCAGAAAGTGCCTCCGGGATCAGTGGAACTGAAGGATTTTGACCAAAATATGAACGATAATAGAGAAGAGGATCCCTCAAGAAAAACAAGGACAAGAAACCGTGAGGAGGCAGGCCACCTTTTTCTTTATATATGACATTGCCTTAAGCTGCAGTATGTATATCTACTCTTTCTAAGCTGCAGGATGCTACTTAAAAAAAAAAAAAAAGCTCTTCTCAAGAGCCATGACTTGTAGATATAGAAACAACATTTATGAAAAAAAGAGAAACAGAATCACCCTTCTTACCAATACTGACTGGAAGTTTCCACTGTTCTGTAAAACGTGAGACTTGGCTACTTGTTTAGAGGGAAGCCTTCGGTGTCAGAACCCATAGCTATGTCACTGCTATTTTAAAGAGAAACACAAAAATCTCAACTTTAAGCTATGAGTTGTGCAAATTTCAGTGGCATCCTGTTTAGAGCTGCCCATGGAGCATCAATGGTGGAATCTGCTGGGCCTTACCAGTAGTTTCTCAGTTGGGTTTGAATGCTGTGGCACAGCTGACTTGCTGGGCCCTGCAGGCAGCAAGCCACTTGTTCTCTGTTGCTCCCTTCAGCATATAATTTGATGCAATCCGTTTGTGAGAAAGTAGGCTAACGTGGAAATAGCTGGGATGATGCTAAAGTGTGAGGAATCGTCACTTGAAATTTGAGGCTGGGGATGGTGTTGGGGTAAGGAGTGTAGTGAAGTGATGGTGCTGGAGAGCAGAGGAGCAGGCTGCTGCTGCAGCACTCAGCTGTGCTTCTGCTTGCATTCTGCCTTCTAGCTCTGTTTGGGACAGAAGAGATGGGGCAGAAGCTCTGGGGAGGTAGTACAGGCAGGAGGGGAAAGATAAGCCCCAGCACAGTCACTCTGCTCTGGAGGCAAACTGTGACTTGGATGGGCTAATGGAGAGGGAACTGCTGAGCCACTGGTACTGATCCTGTTCTGTAATTGACCTGAAGCAATTCCTCACTGCTGTAGATGTGCCAAAGCTGAATAAAAGGTGCAGGTTCAGAGTGCCCCAGCTGATGTGGGCTTTCATGGCAGAAGCCTGGGGGCTTTGGTGAGCCATGGGACTTGAATATTTGGGGTCTGGTGGGTCTTTTGTTGTTTTTAATAAAATGTAATGTGGCATAATGGGATACTTTGCTGCAAAGCTGGCTTGGACTTGTATAAATCACATTAAATGGTTTCATTGAGACTGTGGGACTTCTTGCATTGTGAATTTAGTTTTCTGTTTCGTTGTTTGTTTTTAGCAGAGAGGTGCTTGTGAGGGCCTTTCAGAAATGCTTAAACAGTTACATTACTGGAGACAACTTGGTCTCTAGAAAAAAAAAATCTGAACAAGTTAATCTTTTTGTCAGAGTGCTGCAACAAAGCTATATGTCATCTTAATCTCCCTTGATCTTCAAATACCACCTGCATAGATCAAGATGTTTCAGTGGAGATCATTTAGTATTAAAAAAAACCACCACTTTTATAGTATACCACTTTTGCTAATAGTTCTCTGATTTGCCCTTACATTCTAGGTAATCTTTGACAATCTGATGTTGAACCCAGTGTCTCAGTTATCACATACAATCCGGGAAAATACAGAAAACCTAGCTGAAAAAATGAAGTAAGTAACTTTTTGTCCCTGGCCTGAGTTTGTCGATGTTGCGTATCGTGAGATGTTGGGGTCACCAGATATTGGGGGTCACCAGATGATACGTGTCCTGAACTTCGGGGTTACCAGATGATGCAGAGTTGCATGCACGCCTGGGGCCGCTAGGAATGGGGTGAAGGATGACGCGAGGTGAGGCAACCAGCCAATACCAATATGATACATCCAAGATTGCCCCTTCATTGCAGCAAGCAGCACATACTTATACAGGAATAGAACTGCCTGGCCACACGTTATTCATTCTCTCATTGGTTACAAGCAGCTGCCTTTGATCCTCTTTCTCACCCTGATAAGCACCCAGCTTTCCAGTCCACACAGCTACCTCCTATCTCGCCTGACTCCCACAAAGGGCAGCTGTGCTGACTGTCCTCTCTCATGCTGGCAGCTTCCTCCCCCCCATATATCTTGTCCTGTTTAGCTCTCAGCTAGTGTAACCAGAGAATGAGACCCAACATGTTGACTGGCTGCTTTTGGAAGATAATGCTCTGTCACCTTGGAAAGTCTCTTTATCAAGATGTAGGGAATGTAGATGTAGGAAACTGTATGTAGTGGATGAGAGGTAATAAAATTATTTGCCATCTCTTTTCCTCCTATGTTTGGCCTTTGGAATTTTAGTGTTGGATTTGTAATTCCTGTTGATGCCTTAAATTTAACACGTTGCTTGTGCAAAAATATAGCAGAAAATGGGTGGATTGTCTCCTCTTCTGTGTCGCAAGGCTCTCAGAAAGCCTGCAGGTCACCAAGTATGTGAAAGCTCTTCAAAGTTCCTGTTGCTGTACATCAGTTAGAGAAGTTCCAAAATCAGCTAAAAGAAGCTGTCCAGTTACTAATCCACTAATCTCCTTTGTTGCTACATCTTGTGATAATTAAGTCCTTTAAACAAGCAGCTTTTGGATAGCAGTTTTAAGACCTGCACCACTTCTTGTGCTGCAGGATTCTGTTTCAAAACTCAGAAAGAACCTGGGAGGAGATGGAGGCCAAAATGAATTCGGAAAATGAAGTGCCAATTCTGAAGACATCAAACAAGGTAAGACCATGCAAACAAGTGAAATACTGAAGGGCTTAATCTGTGAAACCAGTAAGAAACCAAAACAAGAAGCTGTGGCCCTTCCCAAATTAATTTCTGAGATGTCCAGTGTGTTTGCATCTGTTGGGACTGATCCTGTTTGGATCATGACAAAGTGAGTTCCTTCAGCTCTTGAGTTTCAGCAAACTCTGACTCTCCCCTTGTGATTCATCTTCAAAGACTCAGACTCTTAACAGATGTTCAAGTTCAGGGTCATTAGGCATCATTTAAACATCAGCCAAAATATACATCACCTATGATTTGATTACCACAGAATCAGTTGTAGGTAGGCATTTCTCATGAACGTTTGTTTTTTTTCACCTGTAACAGTATGATAATATGGCAATAAAAAAACTTTTAAGTCCTAAGTAGTGCTTGTGCCCTCATGTCATTGGGGACTGCTAGTAGTGACTTAAGTACAATAATGGATCAAGCACATACAGTTTGTGCTAAGCATACCGGTCACCCTGTGTATCTTGGTGCTCCATGCAGTGTGTATGTGGCCAGTTGCTTTGTCTGGCCTAGGAGCTGCCTTTACAGAAATTTTAATGTATTTGGTATTAAGGGGGATGTTGAGGAGCCTTTGCACAGTTTATCTGGTTAGCATTTCAAATCTAAAATCACTCATCCACTCTGGCTATGAACTCTGGGTGTTGTAGTGCTTGGTGAAATGACGCAGAGCAGAGGTCTCTGTGCAATGACCAAATGCAGTGCAGATACTAGCTTTGTCTTTTCTGTTAAACAAGCAAGACTGGAACTGACTTTTGATTTTCTTGATCAGATAAGGCAGAAGGAGTAAGACTAGATTCCTGCATCAGTTGAGTACTTAACTGCTTAATATTTCATTCTAATTTTCATTTTGTTTCTAGGAAATAAGTTCTATTCTGAAGGAGCTCAGGAGAGTTCAAAAACAGCTTGAAGGTTAGTCACTTAAAATATTCTTTTTGTCTCTCAAATTTCAGTAGCACAAAATGAAATAATGTGGCGTGATTTGCCAGTGGAAACTGCAAAAGAGTGCAGAAGTTGTGTTTGTTAGCTTGGTGCTCTCTGGTGAGTGCATACAGAATGAACAGCAGATTTATCCTATGCTGCCAATTTTTAATCAAGTCATTGACTTTCGAAATGTGGAAGCTATTGCTGTGGAAATGCTTTGTTTGTGATAATTAGTGTATTCCCGTAAAATGAACTGGCAAAGATTTGTTCTGCTGAAATAATATTTAGCAGCTCTTTCAACCAATAAGCTGTGCTGTGCTTTTTGGACTTGAGTTTTGCACACAGAGCTTTGTACAATAGAAAAGGCAAGACAAGGTGATGCAAGAGCTTAATAAAGCTGTATAAAAACATACAGGTTCACCAAAGTGAACATGAGCACTGCCTACAGGTCTACTGCCTTCAAAATGAAGGCAGCAACCTTCTGTTTAGAAACTGCTGAGTGCTGCTAATACATCTGTGTATGTCTTTTTTCTTTTTTTTTTTTTTTTTTTTTTTTCTCCTCAGTCATAAATGCTATCATTGACCCTACTGGAAACTTGGATATAGTTGCCAGTAACAAAGTATCTTCTGCTGCTAAACAATCTACAGCCACTAAAGTCAGGACTGCTAACACTTCTGGGTCCACACTGGAGACTTTGTCCCCAGCACAGATGAGGAACTACACACAGAAATCGAACTGTGGGTCTTCTAGCTTACAAGATTCAAATTTCATTCCAGATGGAGAGAAATATGTGATCTGATCTGATATTTTGTATTGCTATCATCTTGTAACCTACTGTTGCATTAGTATTGTGTATGAGTGGTTTGTGGACAGTTTGTGTGGAGCAGTTGTTTAGATTGCCAATACGTTGCACAAAAAAAAAAAATCTATGCTGTGAGGGTGAATGGAAAGTCTGTGTATGCCTTTTAAGCAAGAGTAGCACTGTGGAGCAGCACATATTCAGCATAGAGGCAAAGGCAAACTGGTTTTTAGAATATTACTCACTCTTCCAATGTGCCATATGCAAATGGGCTTTGCAGATGCTCCAATTCAATACTGCCGTGGCTGAAGTGTTTTTGTGTTGGCCTGTTTATAATTATTCAGTTGTAATGAGGCTCAATTTCAACCCCCATGTTTGGTACTACATTTGATTCTGATTTATTAATTTGATATTTTTCCTTAAGTGTACAAGTGAAGCATTACAACCCTGTTGGAATCAAGGTGCAAATCCAACAGAATGATCGTGCAATATCTTGGGTTTCTAGGAGAAACTCTTACTGCAGTTGGGTAAGAAGTCCTCTCCAGTGGTCATAAAAGGACAACTACACTGAAGTTGTGAATCCTTTCAAATATTTTTTTTTATCCTGCCCCCCCGCCCAGTCCAAAACCCCAAAACAAGGCAGAATAAACCCTTTGTTTTTCTGTTGGGAAAGGGTAAAAGTTAATAATGATGTTAATATAATGACTACTCCTACAGTTACTATTTTTGATGATGTCTCAGGCCCATAGTTTGGATTAGACACAGTTTAGCTTGCCAAATTGTCATAATCTTGGTACAAATGCTGTTTCCAAGCTTACTACTGTTTTTGTTTTTCTTTGTTAAATATACAATCTTCTTACAATGAGCTACAAATGCACTTGGCTGGGCCAAAGACTAAGATGCTTGTGATGTGCTAATTGCTAAGGAAAACATCTGTTCCAATGGCTCATGTAATAAACTTAATTGCACAGTTTCTGTGAACTAGTGTTCACTTGACAGCACTGAAAAAACAATGGCTTTGATGTAGCTCCACCTTTATGGCTAGTTCTGTTACGAGTTTTTCAATGCAAAAATGCTTGAAGCCCACCAGTCTGTGGTATTCCTTAAAAACTACTCAGCAGTGTCAAGCTCTTGGTACCTTTTGTGGTTTCGTCTGGATTTTAGTTTTAGTCTGTTATAATCCTAGAAACACTAAGGATTATGTGCAGTTGCACTGAGCAATTTCTTGTTTAGAAAAAGTTGATTTTTCTAATATGTCTTTCAGTTAAACTGCAAAACACTAAGCATTTTTTGCTATTTCAAGAACAAAAATTTAGTTTTTTGAAGGGGATCTTTCCCAGATATGTTTGCTCACAGGTTTTTTCGTTTTCTGTCTTGTATCAATTTTTTTTTTTTTTCATTTTTCCTGATCAATAAACAGTAATCAGGTAAAGAAATTATTTTGTAGCTGTGGAGGATATGTTTACTGGGAAAGGTGAACAGATGAGTTCCACTTTGCCCTCATACAGTGTGTAGTTTAACCGCTGACAATGGTTTCCCAAGCTCGACTGCTTCTTGTGTGCTGACTTTATATTTTAGGGTGGATAGTGGATTCCTTAGTTTCAGTAGTTACCTGAGCTTTTCTGCTAGAATGTTGTAACAGTGAAAGCTTGTTAAAATAATTTAAATAAATAGGGATGCTCACAAAGTGTTTAATCTTACTAATGAAGGCCTTGATTGCTTTTCTGGTGAAGCCAGTTGGAGCTTTCTATCAATTTCAGCAGAAACAGGACTGATCCCAAAATGGGAGTATTACCAACAGGCTATTAGTTTATTTTGAGTGTGCAAGATGCTGGCTGATAAGCAATAGGTGCAAATATCCTTCCAAGATTTCCGGTAGGTTATAAGACTCATCTGCTTTTGTGGAGATGCTCTTCCATGAAGAAATCTGCTGGATTTCACATAGATGAATGCAGAATAAAAAAGGAGTTTGTCCTTGATGTTCTTCTGCCTGTAATATACACACTATCTGAATGTGTTCATTCAGTCATTTATTCCGATCTGTCTTTTCTCCAAATACCTGACTGTGTCCTTGATCACTATTGTAAGTGGTGGTATCATTCCTGATATATGAGACACAATTTTTCAAGCCCTTCTTGGTTAGGGCTTGAACTTACCAGGTGCTACCCCAACTCACTAGGAGTTGAAGGACCTTCACAGATAAGGTGTTGCTGTTAATTTCACTTTTGCTGTAAAGACAAGTGAATTAATTACTCAGACATCTGACTTTTAGTATTATTTGTTAACCACGTTTCTACATCTTCATGGCTATGCTTTAGTGGATTTTTTTCCTCTATGATGCGTCTTTGATGTGACTTCTGTTTACTTTCATTAGAAAAATTACTTGATTTTCTTTCATTCATAAACACATTGGAGATGGATTTTCTTCCTTGATTTCTCTGTGCTGAACTTGAGAGAGAGCCCACAGACACCTTACATCAATTCAATCAGCCTGCAAACTATGGTACCTCTTCAAATGACTAATAAGGATGCATCAATAGGTGTCTGTTTAATAATTTGGAAATCTGTTTGAAGGTGGGGGGAGGATGCACAGCTTGATTTGTTTTATTTATGACTCAACCGAACTATAAAATGCTTCTGTGTCCTGAAGCAATGTTCATCCTTGGATCTTTGCATTTAAAACAGTTTTGCTAGTCAGTACTGAAACTCAACACATCTTTTCTTGTATTCAGTGCTTCTGAAGTAATCCCCATTTGCACTTGTCTGCTCCAGATAAGCCAAAGAGCTAGCCACCTGACTGAGTCTTGTGTTGATTGTTCATTCCTACAAGCAGTACTGTATGCAACCGTGAAAACATGCCTCCGTGTGACTCCACTGGAACCTAAGAGGTGTCTGGTGGTGTATCAGGGTGGCCAAGGATTCTAAGATACCTGTTAGTTGCCATGAGCTATGTATGGTCCTTGCATTGAGCTTGATGGGGGGACACTGGCCTGTGGGTCACTCTCATACCATATTGTTTTCATGTGTTTTATATCTGACTAAAGAAATGTAATGAAGGATGGGATTTTCAACGTCTTAGGGGAGCAAGTGCTCAGGTCCTTCTGGGTTTCTCTGTGCTTTGGGTGCCTGACACTGTGAGGACCCTTCAAAATCCCAGCCCTCAGCTCTTCTTCTATACTTGAAAACCATGTTCTCAGTTGGATGCTTTCCAATGTAGAAACCATTTACTCTGTTCTGATGGTGTGAATGTAACTTCTGTGAGAATGTGTGTGGGCTTTTGCGAGCGAGGGCCTAAATGTATCTACGCTGTTGTCACATCGTAGTTGTGCTCCCGGAGGAAAGAACATCTGCATCATCTTTGAGTGTTCTAGTAAAGGGAACAGCCAGTGGAATGTTTACATACAGCCTACTGAAAAAAAAAGGATAAAAAAGAGGAGACAAAAAAGGAAAATAAAAAGAGTGTAAAGTATTTAAGTGCAAGATTCTGCTAGTTTTTTCTTGGTTTGCAGATCATGCTAGCTATTTTTGAAGTTCTGTATATGTGTATAACTTTTGCAAAGACCAGACAGAACTACCTGTTCACTTTTGATGTGCCCCTTGCTGAATTGTGCCTATTTCACTCTCTGCTGTTGTTATGCTGCTGATTCTGCTGTTCTGAACTGTTCACTGGATCATTCCATTTGCATGCAACACAAATGCAAGCTGAGCTGTCTGAGAGTAAAGCTGAAACACATTTGTATAACTTGAATCAATTCATGTTTTTTCTCTTTTCCACACCCTCTTGAAATGCTGTGTATAATTTTGATTTATTTCTCCTGCCCTGATTTTTTTTTTCTTCCTTTTGTTTTGATCATTCATTTGCTTTTGGTTTTTTTGAATGGTAATTTATTTTTGTTTGGATTATAGGCAGTATCTGTACATTTTGTTTCAAGGTAATATTGTGGATGTCTTTTAAAAACAAATTGTTATTTTATATAATTTTATCATAAAGTTGCTCTAATAAATCATTCTTTTATCATGTGACAATGATTTCGTGTGTTAATTTGGGCGAGGGGGCCAAAATATGTGCTTGGACTAAACTTTTGAACCGCCTGTTTACCTCAATGTTAATGACAGTGTAATGAAAGAATTTTCAGCAGCTGAAGACTTTAAGTGCAACTGGCTCCATCCTGGTGGTACCTGTGGCTGGGGTCCCCTTTCCCCTGCCTCCTGTACTTACAGTTTTGAAGTCCCCAGGTACCAATCACCTGAGGTTTGTCTTACTTCTGAGTATGGTGTGGTGATATTTACTTTCATTTTTAGTACTGTTCTATTTCATTGCCATGATTAACAATAGTACTCAAATCCAGCCTGAATAAGATCATTCCCCAGCAGGTATGTGATTATAGAAAAACATTGTAAGATGCACTCAATCACAGAATGTCAGGGGTTCCAACATTCTTGAAAGATCATCTAGTCCAACCCCCCTGCCAGAGCAGGATCACCTGGAGTAGGTCACACAGGAATGCATCCAGGCAGGTTTTGAGTGTCTCCAGAGGAGGAGACTCCACAACCTCCCTGGGCAGCCTCTTCCTGTGCTCTGACTCACTCACAGTGACAAAGTTTTTCCTTAGGTTCACAAGGAAATTCCTATGTTCTAGCTTGCATCCATTGCCCCTTGCCCTGTTGTTGGACATCGTTGAGAGGAGCCTGGCTCTGTCCTTCCAACACTCACCCTTCACATATTTATAAACATTAGTGAGTTCAGTCCTCAGTCTCCTCCATGCTAAAGAGCCCCAGCTCCCTCTCAGCCTTTCCTCATTAAGAGAGATGTTCCACTCCATCATCTTTGTGGCTCTGCATTGGACTCTTTCAAGCAGTTTCCCTGTCCTTCTTAAACTGAGGGACCCAGAACTGGACACTATTCCAGATGTGGCCTCACCAGAGCAGAGTAGAGAGGGAGAACCTCTCTCGACCTGCTAACCCATGGATTTATGAATGACCAGGTTGCTTAATTGCTCCCTAACCCAGTCCCCATCTACCAAGGCAAACCCCTCCTTTATCCTGAATTGCTCTGAGGCCTCAGGAGTTTGGGTCAGCAGTGTAGAAAGAAATGATTAATTATTTTGCTCTCACCTTACATATATAGTTATTTCATATAGTTATGGTTTGTTTTTTTTTTTCCATTGAAACGTGTCCTTCATTCCAACACTGTTCTCTTTCCGTCCTGCAGTTCTATCTGACCTTTGCATCCTTCCTGGCACTTTTGAAAATAACATTAATTCCTCCTTCCCCTCTACACAACCTTCAGGTGCTCCCTACCTCCCCTGCTCTTCTTGGTGCTGTGTGGGACTCTACCTCTTTATCATCTACAGCTTCAGTAGGAAGTAGACCATGTAGCTGATAAAAGCATTGCATTGTTTGCCAGCAATAACTAAAAGGGAAAAGAAAAAGAATTTAGTATCTAACCAGGATCAGTGGGAGACTTTCCATCCTCTGGTGACCTTTGCATTAGATACTTGAGTACAAGACCCTTTATGCTTAAAGTTTTAGGGAAGGCTATTGTGTTTGGGAAAAAAAACCCCAAACTTCTCCCACTCTTGGAAAGCTTTCTTATGCTTAACTTGTGTGTGCTGTGTCCCAGAGGTTTTCTGCTCTCTAAAATAGAAGGCTGGGTTGCACACTAACTGTATTGCCTCTCCGCAGGCTTCCCCAGCAGTACTGAGTGGTATTTGAGCTGGGATGCTAGGCAAAGTGCCCCTTTGAAATCAATAGTGCATCCACTTCATTAATTTTTAACAATCTGACTGAATAAACATAAGAGGCAGTGGAACTGCAGCCAAAACTATTTGCAATGTAATGAAAGCTGCTATCTGGCAGAATTTAAAAATAGAGAATAGATGGTAAAAGTAATGATCTCCTCTGTGCATCTTCCTGCTGAGTGTTCAGCTGCAACCCTGCCTGGCTCATCAACACCCTCATCTGCACTGGCAAATAGAGCCTGGTTTTGCACATGTGTGCAGAAGGGAACACCAGAAAGTATTTCCTTGAGCAGGGTTTGCAGGATCCTTTCTTAGAGCAAAACTTTAAAGTTGTTGATTTAGTTGAGGCGATTAATGAGGCAGAAATTAAAAAATATGTAGTTACTTTATTTCCAAAAAGCCCTGCCCGCAAACTATGTACAAACTGGTTAAGTTTGGGTTCTAGTTCATTCGGAAAAATCTTCACAAGGATGCTCGTGGGCAATTTATTTAGGAGAATCAGAAAATTGGAAAAGTTGAGCCACAAATGGCTTTGCCCCACTTACAAATAAAAGGCAGCCTGGAGCCCTAGTCTGTGTTACGGCGGTGCAGTAGGAATTTCAAGATAGTCCCTGGCTCCTTTGCGGCAGTGTTGGAACTACTCTGCGTCTTGATAGCTGTTGAGAGGCTTCTAGATCTTTCCAGGCTCTAGCAGGATGCTGGGAAAGAGGCAGACAATCTCTGACCTGATCCTGGTTCTTCTTGGCACGGAGGTTTGCAGAGGTGCAGGCAGGATCTCTTGCAGATGTGCAGAAAGCACAATGTTGGTGGCACTTCCCATCATGTTGTGAGGCATTTAATGTCTTCTCCTGGTAAACTTGAGGCACTTAAGTTTCCAGGTAGTTCAAGCCCAAAACATCAGGGCTAAGCTGATCTGAAGCATGAGGCAGAGCAGAGAGCAGTGAGGCAAAGCAGAACGTAGAGCAGAGCGGCACACACTGAGGCAGAGCAGTGAGGCAGAAGCAGGTCCATGAGGCAGAGGCAGCACAGCTGCTTGGACCTTAGCTCCATTTATATTATTTGCCTGAATGTGATGGCTCCTTTGGACACAGAGATTCACCAATCAGAATGGCATTTGCAAAACTGACCATATTAGATTAAGCCAGGGCTTTCTTACCCTCATTTGGGCAAGACACAAGTACCAAAACACCGGTGGGTACCTGTTTATCACTTCGGGAGGCCCAAGCCTTTGTTTTTCTCCTGTCCTCGTTTGCCCCATCAGCAGAAGGATGGGGCAAGCCAGGACATGTAATAGGCCTATTAGCCTTTCATGTCAGTCATCAGAGAGACGACGTCTCATTTTTGTGACTTTGCTTCAAGATCTACCAAGAGACCCTTGTCTTTTGGGTCCTGCCTATGTAATAGTGTGGGAGGATCATGCCTTTTTTGAGAAGGGCATTTGTGAACTGTGCAAGAGCAAAGACCTGCTGGTTTTAGCTTTTTCTGGTGGGATGGGGTTACCAACATGGGGCAACTGTGGGTGGTTTGGCTGTGGAGTGTATTTCCTTAGGAGGGATACAAGTGTTTGGATGCAGCCCTGCAGAGACTTGGAGCATCCCTGACACAGGAAAAAGAATGTTTAGTGACTTGGCTGTTTGGGTCTCTGAATCGTGGACTAAGTGAGAGAAGTCAAGGAAAATGTAAGAAAATAGTACTTAAAAGAACCAATGCTTAAGTAGGTTTTTCCTCCTCTGGACAGAAATTGCTGGAAATACTGTACTTGCCAAAAGAGTTGGTGCCCAAAAAGGCTAATGCTTCTGCCTCCATCAACATCCAACTCACAGGAACCATAGGATGGGAAAGGAAAACAAAACAAACAAACAAATAAAACTCCGAAACAAAAACCAGAAGACCAAACAAAAGGTGGTATCCACCTGGTACCTGGGGACACTTTGTGGACAAGGAAAGATCCAGAGGCATGGGTGAAATTCAGTTTCAGCCAGAGGACCTGTGGCTTTAGCACAGCAGTAACTATAGAAAGAAGGTAACTCTTTTTGGTTGTACATTTCACCCAAGGAATGGACCTACTTTCCATGCACTGCCAGCTGGCCTAGCTCAAAGAGCAGGTGTTACAGAATCGTTAAGGTTGGCAAAAACTTTTAAGATCAAGTCCAACCACAACCCAACTACCATGACCACTAAACTATATCTACATGTTTCTTGGACATCTCCAGGGGTGGTGATTCCAACACCTCTCTGGGCAACCTCTTCCAATGCCTCAGCAATCTTTCAGAAAGTAATTTTTTCCTAATGTCTGATGTAACCTTCCCCTGGCACAACTTAAGCCCATTTTATCTTGTCCTAGTAGTAGTTAATTGGGAGAAGAGACCAACACTGGCCTCACTACAACCTCCTTTCAGGTATTTGTAGAGAACAGTAAAATCTCCTCTTAGCCTTCTCTTCTCCAGGCTAAACAGCTCCAGTTCCCTCAGTTGCTCCTCATACTCCTCGCTAGTCTCATTGCTCTTCTCTGGATACCCTCCAAGGCCTCAGTGTCTTTCCTATACTGTGGCATCCAGAAATGAATACAGCACTCAAGCTGTGGCCTGACCAGGGCTGAGTATAGGGGCACAATTGCTTCTTTACTCCTGTGGGACACAGTTCTTGATACAGGCCAAGATGCCATTGGCCTTCTTGGCCACCTGGGCATACTGCTGGCTCATGTTCAATCGGCTGTCCACCAGACACCACCTCTGTGTAAGCAAGAAAACAAAGCAACCTCTGTGCAAGCAAGAAAAAAAGTTTTGTCTTCAGGAGGATGTCAGGACAGCAGTAGCATTGAGTCAGCAGTTTCCTGGGTTGCCAGGTACTTTGAAATCAAAGAAGAGGAGTGTAAATTTTGTAATACACAGCCAGATACACTCAAGGCAGGCAGCTCATACTCAAAACTTGCCTAACATTTGTAGGTCCCCTTTTGTATCTGAAACTGGAGAGTGAGTGGAGTGACAAGACTGAGACCATTCTTTTTTTTTTTGAAGTATTAAAAACAGCCCACAAATATTTAATTTTAGGTTGAAAAACATTGTTCCAAGGAAGTGTTCAATATTTGAAATTAAATATTTCAAGTTAACTGTTTCACATCCATGGTTAGATACTTTAGGGAATTTATCAAATAGTTAACAAATGGAAACTGAGTAGAACTTTACAAATATTTCCAAGCAAAAGAATCATGATTTTATTTAGACTGAAATTTTCTGTAGGCTTGTCAGCTGAATCACTTCCTAGTTCTTGACCTGAAATAACTTTTGTTTTTCCCCCCATCTCATCTGAGTATACAATCTTTTATCACAAAGTATAAATAGAGCATTTCTCTTTTCAAGTGTAAAGACCCTGGCTGTTCCTGCCTCCCATCCTTCTGTCACCTGCTGGTCTTGGGAGCCCAGCCACACAGTCCTCATGAAATGGAAAGTGTAGTTTTGTAGTAATCCGTACAGTGGTAAAGACATTCTTGTCTATTACTAGCTCTCGGAGATGAGAATGTGTTAAACTGGCAGTTTCTTCTTAGTGAGCCTCCCACATAAGCATGAGAAAATCTTTCACTGTATCTTTTAATGCACTCTTCTAACAAACTGCAGTCCAAGCAGGCTTTTTAGAGAGAGTATGTTAACCACAGAGTGACATCTAACTGTACAGTGAGAAATGTATTTACTCTGTGTGTGGGATGGTGGCAAGTCAACCAGAGTAACTAGTAAAAGGAGCCTTGTCTGAGAGACAAGGAAGAGGAGGAATGAAAAAGATTGCTTGTTTGCCTCTAAACTTGCCAATCTTCTTTCCTCTCTCTGATTGCATGAGTTGGCCAAATAAATCACATTGTCTCTACAAACCCACTTCTGTCCTTAAACCCTCAAAGCTACAACACTGGTAGTAAGATGAGAAAAGTGCAGTTGTTGTTGGCCTGATATGTGAGATCAGATAAGCAGAAGGAAACCAGGTTTTTGTATGCTGGAGAGGAGGAGGAAGATGAGATTATAGCAGTGCTGTAAGTGGTTAGAGAGCTGCTGAGGAGGAGAAATTCAGATCCTTTTTCTGGAAACTGCTCTTCTCCCTGATCCAACCCAGCCCTTCCCAGTTGGAACTAAACTGATGATATTGGAGCAATAGTTGATAAGTCCTGAAGTCCGTATGAAGGTGCTGCCACTTGTGTGGTATGATACTGAGTTCACCAAAGTCAGTGGGAGGTGTTACGATTGATGTCAGTATAGCTCATGCCAGGATTCCAGTCCTGCACATAGAGCAAGGCAGCTTGTTGCTGAGTTTGCTGCCATGCCGGGGACACACTGACTGGGGCTTCTGAGGCACTTAGCTAAAATGTTTAGTTTGGATGCTCTGCTGCTGCCATCAGCAGAGGGGCAAGGGCACTCTCCAGAGGTGATTTGGACCTTTAGTATGGTGGCTTGCTGAAGTTGCCTCTTTTCCTGACAGACACCTGAGGCAGAGAGAGTCTTGGGTAAGCAGAATCCTGCTTTCTGGCAACCCGAGTCTTAAGGAGATGGTGGTGCCTTTGCCTTTGATTTTAAGCCCTGCTCAAGTGATAAGTGATCCATGTACAGCAGTGAATTCAAGAGGGAGCTGGCAGGTCAGACCATGACCTTATCTGCTCCACTGTTTTCTTTTCTCTCACTTTTGGCCTTGGAGTTACTACTTGTATTTTGGTCCCAGGGGGAAACAGGCAATTCATGACAACTTCAGCTTCCCAGAGAAAGGCCTCTTTCTGCTGCACCTGACCTGTCTTCTGGCTCCTCTTAGCTTTCCCATCTTCAGCAGCTTACTGTGACATATGATAATGCCTTGTTGCCTCTCAGCTGTTGCTCCCCACTCCCCGCACCCCTCCGCAGCCTTCCTCAGATACTGAACTAGGGAACTGCTTCCTTTGATTCAGGAGGATTGAGGAACTGTTGGGAGAACAGCAGCAGCATCGCTGTACTGTGTTGTGTTGACTGAGGTGCAGCTGTTGGATTTTACAGGAAACATCATTTCTTAGAAGCTGCCTCAAGCTCAACCCTGTATATGACCTTCTCTCTCAACAATGTTACTGCGCATTCCAAACACCATTTGTTTAAGATGAAAGCTGTATAATTTGAAAGGACCTAGTCTGCTCCCTTATTTGTCCAAGGATGACTGGGCATCTGGGCATGACTGCTCACAAGAGGAACTAGGTATGGAGAGGCAGTTTTGGAGGGTTCGTTGGTTTAAAATTAAGCTTCTGGTGGTTTTTAAAATGAAGCAATACTGCATCTGGGATGCAGACTGCACTGAAGCCAAGCACTCCTTTCAAATAGTGTCTTCTAGAGCTGATCTAGGCTCTAATCTTAGAGCACTGAAGGCAGTAAGAACTTAAACCATTCAACAGCATGAGCCAGGTCAGGCACTGCAAACCATTATGCCAAATATGTGGAGACCAGAAGCTGGAGTCTAAAAACTAGGTAGGTAATAACCGCTTGGTGATATCTTGGGACTCTTATCAGTGCATGCTTTGAAACTCAGTGTTTAAGAGGAAGTAGTCTGCAGCAGGAGGAAGGAAAAAGGAGAAACTGAAACAAATCTGCCGGAGAAAAGCATGTGTGCTGCTTCTTGTAAGCAGAGTTGGGAGTAACATCAGACTACAGGAGGTCATCCACACAGGAGGATGGTAAGTACATTTGCCATCATCTTGGAGTGTTGGGAGGTGATCATAGAGACATGAATGCACTTTGGTCATTTCTATGATTCTATCTGTGGAACATCAAACAATTTCTGGGGAGGATTTTGTATACTGAAAAGTCACATTTGAAATCCAAGATCTGATGATTCAGTGCTGATGGAAAGGAGCACCACAAGTTATTTTGGGGCAGGGAGAAAGCAGCCTAATGTTGTAAACAACAGCCACAGTGGATTGCGGTATTAACTTGTGTTCCAGTCTGTGAAGCAATTCTAAGCAGCACTTGTATTTATTACTCTTGGATGAACTTTAGTCATCTGGCAGCTAGTAAAGCCCTGAACGCTCAGAGGGAGCCATAGTTAATTACTGACCAGCTACAATATTATTAGTAAGCATTCTGGTTGAGCCTGTGGTGTTTTCTTTCTTGAAAATTAAACGACATATTTTAGTGCAATTCTCATAACTTCTGTGTAGTAGCTGGCAATCTAACCCCATCAAAGATACCAAGAAGGACCTGTTTGAACCAAATAGTAGATGATTCTATTGTGGTGCATATGAGACCTGTTTTCTTTCAGATTTTAAGACAAATGTTGCTTTTAAAAGCTATTTTGTAACTGGCTGAAAAAGAGAACTGAAACAAGTTGTTTCTCACAAACTTTGTTCTTCTAAAGCCATTGCTTAGCTCTAAGTGCACCTACGGCTGCAGCTGCTTACCAAGCCACTGGTTGTGTCACTGAATGTACTGTGGGGACCACTTTATAGCTTTGGGATCAGAACCAGACACCTCTCAGGTTCTGGTTCTGTGACAAGAACCACCCAGGGCAGCTAGGGGAAGCTGTTTGTTACTGGATAGCCCAGCTGGGTGAGACAGCTGCTGTTAAAGCAGTGAGCTGTGGAGTGTGACCTGCAACCTATCTGGACTCCTTTGGCCTAGGCTAGAGGGCTGCTGATGTTGTTTTTCAGATCATAAAATGGCTTAGGTTGGAAAGGACATTAGAGATCATCTACTCCAACCTCCCTGCCGTGGGCAGGGATGCCTCTGAGCTAGACTTGGCTGCTCAAGACCTCATCCAGCCTGGCCTTGAACACCCCCCGGGAGGAGATGCCTTTCTCCTCCTTGTTCTTTAAAATCCCTTTGCCTCAGTTTCCTACCAAACTCCTTAGCATCTTCTCTATTGCTTTCTCCTCCTTTCGTACCCACCAGTTTTCCTGGGCTGCTGTTTGGCTGCTTTCTCTCAAGGTGGGGAAAGACATGTCTTGCTGTCACACAGCTTTCTCTGTGTGGTGTATTCTATCTCCTCTCTCTGCTTAGGCAGTAAGCTCTTTGGGGTAAAATGCCATGTCTTTGTACTGTGCTTAAAGCATGAACTGAGATTGCAGGGGCATGGGGACTTAACATTCACCAGGGAATGGCCAATTGTCCTTCACTGCTGGTAGCAGCTCAATTTCTCCAGGGCTGGGAGAATGGTGTTTACCTGCCAGCATTTGTAGTGTAAAAGCTTGCATCTGGATCTGAGGACAGCAGTGAAAATTGTGGGTAGAACTGCCTTGGAAAGTAGGCACTGCTGTAGTGGGTACAGCTGATAATAACAGAGGTTCACCTTGGGTCCTCTTTTTTCACATCCCTCTCCACATTCCACACATCACTGTTTAGACACCCCTCCCCTTGTCTCCCAAGCCATCTTCCACCTTTTTGGTTCAGCCCCACTAGCTCTTGTCAGTTGGACACAGCCCACATAAAGCCTTTGGGGCTGTGTCCAACAGCATCTGTACAGAAAAGGAATGAACAGGAGTTGCACACAGCATGGACATGAGTACCTTATTGGTGCGGCAGGGTAGACACCATGAGCTTACGCAGTTCAGGTGATAACAGCTGTGAATGCACAGCAAGATGGATGGGACAAGCCTAGCACAATCCTTTCCACCCAAAACTTGGTTTAAGCTTGGCCACACACAAAGCAACTTCCTGTTACCATTACAGCATGTTCATCCTCCAGGCTACAAACACCCAGTGGCTCAGGGACTGGAAGCAGTGGTTTGGGGATTGAGCAAGTGGTGGTGTCATCTAGTAACACTTTTTGAAATCTACCATACACTTGGATATACTTCTCACTTCTGAGCATAAAAAATGACAGCTGGCTCCTATGGAGTAAATTCACCTCTGCTAAAGCACCTGCTGGGCATACGTGAAGTTTTTGGTTTAGCTTTTTGAGAAGGCAAAATAGGCAACTGGCCCCTTCCCTACTATTATCTTTGAATTTAGGCATATTTTGGTATTTGCTCTTGTGGTTGCCTCTGCTGGTGATAAGATTGGAACAATACTGTCTGAGGACAAAAAGAAATTAACTCGTTTTCTAGGGTCATGGTTGCAACAGAGGAGAAAAAGGAGTTTATATTCCAGCCTGCTCTTTGTCCTCTTAAGAGAGTCTTTTCTGGAAGAGACACTGGCATTGGAGACAACTTGTGAGCATAGGAAGAGAGCAGGAGCCTAACAGGCACACACAGGATGACACTGATATTGTAACACTATCACCCATGGTTCCTCTGCTTAATTACTGCTTGTTGGCAAATGCAACAGGACAGAAACGCGTGTTGAAGAAAAACTTGAAGAGGCAGCAATGCAGTTGTTTACATGTTAATTATAACAGTGATTTTTGTGTGTAGACAGCACCAGGGAACATCTGCAGGGACCTGTCTTTCCTAACTTTTGAATCCATTAATATCACTCAAGACCCATAACACAGTGAGGGTGTTGCACAGACCCATAGTTAAATCTCAGAGCACCATATAAAGTGATGGCAGTAACCTGCATTTTTAGTCTGTAGCTGGCTTTGTACAAACGTTGCCATAAAGCTTTATTTCCCCCCTTGCATACATTTCTGTTTTTCAGATTGTGAAAAAAGCATTAAAACCATCCCTGATGTTTAATGAGTCCTCCAACATGAAATTAAGCGTGAACAATCTAAAAGACGTCAAAACGGTAATTATTGGGATACACTACATTTGCTTACAAGAGCTGAGATTACACTGACATTTCTGAAGAGAAATAGCAGATTAAGCAGAATGATTTTATTGCCCATTTTAGAAATCCATGTAGGTTTCGATCCTATTTGTAAACAAGTGAGGAGCAAAACCCTCATTGATTTATCCATCAGGCTTATGAAACCTTGCCGAGAGGGAGTAATGTGGAGCGTGATCCTGCAGCCCTGGCTCACAACAGTGATCCTTGCTCATACAAATAGTCCCACTTCCACCATTAGCACAACATTTATTTATCTATCTATTCAGCATGACTACAACACCTGGGCATCACAGTATACAGCATGGTGGCAACCAAGATGTGACTTCAAAATAGGTCTCTTTCCTTAGATATGTCTTCTAACACCTGTGTGATGTTGAAGTCTTGCCAATGTGTTCACAGAGTGAAATGCAGAACTGTTAAAAATGAACTGCAGAACTGTTAAAAATGGATGTGTAGGGGTTCTTTTGTGCTTGTGAGAGGAAAGCAAGACAGAAGGCAAGAATGTATATAGATAGTAAGTTTTAAAATGTTTTTCTCATTCAAGTTACTGTCTAAATTGATTGCAGCACTGTAGACCTCGAGAAAAGTAGAGAAAATGAGGAGTAAGAAATTTATCTGTATAGAAACTGAAATAGGTCCTCTCAGAGGCAACTAGTTTCTGTGCTGTTCTCACAGGTGCCCTTTTGAGAGCTCACATTTATAGCTGCAGCCTCATGACAACTTCCAGACACAGTTCTCCAGCCTGCAGGTTCAAAAGCTCACCTGAAGTGTATATTGCCTATCACAGGGTGATAGATAATTCCAGCTCCCAAGATTTTCCATTGGGGCCAGACATAATAATTGCTGGGGGAAAACAATCTGCACTGGTGGCTCTTTCGCCCCTCAATATAGGGCACCATAAAGAGCCTGTGTGTTACATGTTTCAGCATGTCAGTGGCTAGACTCCAGATCATCTGGTGATACCAGGTGGGCAGGCTGGGTTTTTTTGGTTTGGGGTTTGGTTTTGTTGGTTTTTTGTTTTTTTGGTTTTTTNATCTATGTTCAGGAAAAAAATTGAAGTACAGAAAAAGTGAAATGGAGCTAACTCACCACACGAGAAGGACAAGGAAATACTATTCAGTCTCCACACAGATAAATGAGAGTTGTGTAGTTTCATGTAAGTGAGGTTAACTTAAGTTAAAAAAAAAACTGATCCAGAACTTACATAAACCAAGCCTTATGTAGCTTGTGCTCCTCACTTTCAGTGGTGCATTTAAGATTAGTGTCTGCCAGTAGCTGAAAGCGGAATTATTATTCCAAGATTGTGATTTACTCACCTGCAACAGGTGGTCATTTGTTAGCAGTGATTTGGTGATTGCTCAAATCTTATCTTATTCGAATTCTGTCCTAGTTTCAAATCCTAGGGGCAATTTTGGTTCTTGGTCTTGTCCTGATGGCTGTTTACTTTGTGAGAATGGAGAATGTGGTACATCCAAATCCAGAAGTACCAGTTGTCAGCATTTACGAAGAGTTGGAGGAGGAAGAAGGACTCTATGAAGATCTGCCAGTAACAACTATAATTGAAAAGGATTCCAGTAGATGCAATGACTCCTGTAGGTAAGCCAGGTCTGATGGCACATGGGGATGTAATCACCAGGCAGAGAAACAGATTCAGTAAGTTCAATAGTTACAATGCTGACAGTATCAGCATGGTTTTTGTATAGTAAGTGAATAAGTACCACTAATTTGGGAAGATAAGGGTGTTGTTTAGGCATCGAGTCATTAGTAATTGGGTCATTAGTAACTGCCATCACAAAGGGCATCATCGCAGCTCTACTACTGATCTTGAACTTGTATTACAGCACAGCTGTTGCTAATCCACTACCTCCAGATATGCTCCCTTTGTGGTAGCAGTGTGAAGCAGCAGAGAGCAGTGGGCAAAGCAGCCTCCACTGAACTCACCTTCTTTCAGAGGCTAGAGTGGGCAGTGGGTATCCTGGTAGAGAGTAGAGAGGGTACCAAAGTGACATCCAGACCCAGGGAGATACTTTTCTCCTCATCTTGAGGATAGTCAAATAAAAAATTCAGAATGGCTACTGAGAAAGCATTCTGCTTTATTTGGGAGGACTATGTACAATATATGCTTGACTATAAGAACTGGGGATAGAGAGAGTACTCCCAGCTTGTTTGTCTGGCTCAGATTGCTTTTGAGGTTGATATCCAAAAAGGCCAGCTGCATGGCCTGGCACGTGCTTGATTTCCTGCTTGTGTCCCAATCACTTGCTTCACAACATTCAATTGCCATTTCAGCTTTGAACTTGTGGAAAACATTCCTTATGACTTAGCTTTTGAGATAAATAGCACTGCAGCCAAACCCTTGTACCAAGCCTGGATGAGACTCCTTGATATAGCCCAGCAAAAAATTCATGTGGCTTCTTACTATTGGTCTCTTACTGGGAAAGATGTCCACGTCAATGATTCATCTTCAAAGCAGGTAGGAGAAAAGCAATGACAAGCAAATCTATGGTTTCATGTCTCATGTACATGTGGCAGATAGAAGACTGACTGTGTGATCTGTCTCCCAGAGATGTTGCTTGACTCTTCCTGCAAACTCAGAAAGGTTTTTCCATGCTAGTCTGAAGCAGCGCACCATCTTGCCTCCTACAGTCAACTTAGACTCTGTCTGGCCTCTGCCCACATCTCTGAATATTTCTGTGCTGTGTTTTGAGAGTAATCAGAGGTCAGCTGCAAACCACACTTGGTTACCCTGCAGATGGTCAGACTGTGGCAGCTGCAGGCAGTGGCGTGACTGCAGAGCCTACAGGATCCTGTGTAGATAACTGAATATACCAGTTTCCATTGGCTAGCTGCAAGAGTGGGAAGCAAAGTCTGCTGGACCTTTGACTGCTTCAGAGGTTGCTTCTCCCCCGTGTACAGACACATCATCTGTGTCCATCCATTTTACAGATGTCCCCAAACCACGCCATCAGACAGCAGCTTAGGACATTTACTCTCCTTTGCAGGGTTGCCCTCCTGGGCACTCTGTGCAGCTGGGCTTCCTGCCTCTCTGACTCCACCACTAAAAGTAAAAGATATAGTCCATAGCATAGGCTCACCTTGTGACTGTCCATCATGTTTAATCGTCTCTTGGCTCTCTCTTGGCCTGTGGCAGCTGCCAACCTCCCAGGCAATCCTGAGCAGGGTCTGGGGGACTGTTCTCAAAAGCAGAAGGGACAAGGGCACCCTATGTCATGCAAGTATAGAGTTTAGTCTTGCGTTAGGAATCATGCTATTTGCTGACAGACTAGACGCTGACCCGCTGATTACTGTGGGCCAAGCCTCTGCTTCTCTCCTGCCACACCTTCATCATAAGCTCTCTGAGACTGCCCAGATGGTTCTGGTGTTTTAAGATGGTTCATTTCCCTCTCATGAGAAGGACTAAAAGTGACAGATGTAAGGCTGAGCCCTGTCACTGACAAAGAGACAGCTGACAGCTTAGTATAGGACAGCCTCTGTTACTTTTATCCTCTGGGAGGAATGATATAGCATATCTGTTGAGCATCAGCATCCAGCAGTTGATCCTTACTGGGCCACTCAGGAATCTGTGATGCTTGTGGTTGTACTTTCAAACCTTATATCCAATAGCATTAAACAACAGAAAGTGAACTTCAGTTCATGCAGTGGATTGGAATCTTTGTTCGTTTTTCTTTCTTTACTTGAAACACTGCTGATATAGGTGAAATCTCTGACCTTGTGTTGGGGCTCTTCAAATGAAGCAACTATTAGTAGCACTGTACTTGCATATATCTTGCTAGATGTTCTGTGACAAAACATGAAGAATAACAAATGTGTCACGCAGGGTGAAGACATTCTGAACAGGTTTGAGAAACTACTTGCAGAGAATGTTTCTGTGTATGTCGCAGCAAGTGTGCCAACTTTGGCTACAAATTCAACTGACCTCGAACTTTTAGAGGAAAAAGGTAATTATCCCACTTCAGTGCTGCACTCAGAACTTCAGTTTTGCAAGAAGTTATCTGAAAGAAACTGCTGTCCAAGGCCCGTTCTGGAGTGATGGTTGTATGGGTTCACAGGACAAGCACTGTGTGTTCACTAGTTCTTGATTCCTCTGTATGTTGTCATGTCCTGAAGGATTTATATGGAAGTCCATATTTTGTATGGTTGTCCAAGTTACTGTGTCCCCAGGATTGTGAATTTTGGTAGTTATTACTGGCTGTATTATACACCCAGAAGTGTCCTGGCTGCCATTGAGCAGTATAGATTGCCATCTGTATGTTGTAATTAAACCTTTTTTTTCTACCCTCTATCTTTCTTCAGGGGCTCATGTAAAAAAGATTAATTTTGGGCAGTTGTCAGGAGGAGTGTTGCATAGCAAATTCTGGATTGTAGACATGAAGCACATATACATTGGTAGTGCAAATATGGACTGGAGATCTTTATCTCAGGTAAAGTCTGCTGCTGCATATTCAGAAGTCTGAGGAAAAAATCATTTGAAAAAATCATGTTCTAGTAGATAATTATAACAATAGTAACAATAATTGTAACAATAATGATAATAACAATAACAATGATGATGATGTAGTAAAATATTGTTTGAGTGGGAGAAGCATCAAATAAACCCCTGGAGGTGACTTTCTCTGGAGCTGTGACATAGTTTGCTGTCTTTTCAGGTGAAAGAGTTTGGTGCTGTGATATATAACTGCAGCTGCTTGGCCAAAGACCTCTGGAAAACATTTAGTACTTACTGGGATCTTGGACATGCTAATGCTACCATCCCATTTCCTTGGCCTCTTAATTATTCTACCCACATTAACAAACATCAGCCTCTGGAAGTAGAGTTTAATGGACTCTTAACAAAAGCCTATTTTTCTGTAAGTATGTTTTAGAACTATGTTTTTAAATGGCAGGCTGTAAACAATGTTTAAGCATTGGACAGAAGAGTTTCCTCAATAGTGCTCAGTTGCTTGTGTTCTAGTTGGATAATAATTCATTCAAGAAGTTTCTCTGGAACTACTCAAGGAATAAGGATCAATTCAGCCTAAGCTGTCAGATAGTATGGCAAAAACAGGGCACAGATTTCCTTTGATCACCTGTGGGCTCAGTATATCAGCAAGTATTAGGACAGGGAAGACATGAGGAGTAATAGTGCTCCACCAAGTGTAATGAAAAGTGAACAGACCTGAACAAAAATGAATCACAGTCTCACAGAAAAAAACAAAACAAAACAAAACAAAAAAAAACAACCAACCAACCAAAAATAACCCAAAAGGATGAAATCACTGATCTGTTGATGTGGGTTTGGGAGTTNGTTTCTTTTTCCTTACAGGCTTCTCCGCCAGTGTTTTGTCCAAAGGGCCGTACCTATGACCTCTCTTCTATAATCAGTATAATCAGTGAGGCACAGAAATTTGTCTATGTTTCTGTTATGGAATATTTCCCTACCAGCCGTTTCATTCATCCAGAAAGGTACAATTTTCATCCTGAGATAATCAGCTGACTGCACTACTTAAAGGAAAAATATACTATACCTCCCCTTCTGCAATGAAAATATCTAGAGTGGAGAGATCTGAGCCTTTACACTGCACTCATGACCATATCATGGACTGTGCAGATACTGATGCTACAGGAAGGGTGGTATTCAACACTGCCCATGTACTTTGCTAGCGGTTTAAAGCAGCCTCCTGTGCTTTTACACAGCAAGATAACTGTGAAGGACAGCCAGGTACAGCTCCCTTCAAAATACAACAGAGCAGCTTTATGAATAGAGAAAGGAATGGGTACAGAAGAAGTATATCTGATATCAGACTTTTCAGAGGAAATGCTGCTTTATTCCCTCTTCTGCTCCTGTTTTTGTCCTTCTGTTCTTAACTTCTGAAGACTCTTGACTTCTGCTGCTTGTTTGATGTACTCGACCTATAGTTTAGAGGGTGATTCTGAACTGTCCTTGCTGACCTCTGCAGTGATAGCTGAAATCGTCTCTGGAACAAACTTACAGACATTTATTTTCTTTTTTTAACATAACTCCATCTAAGGACGTCCAAGTTCCTGAAGCATGCTGGATGCATGCAGCAGCATCTCTCAAAAAGGTGTTAGTGACGACCTGGAGTGATCAAACTGTGTGTGGTAGACTACTCTCATGGTCCAAGTGGGCTGCCCAAGATGTCGGCAGAGTTATGCAGTTTCTGCACATAAACTCAGAGCTGAGTACCGTAGAAAGTTTATCAGTCATGAGGCAGTGCTCTAAGACTCAAAATCCTTTTAAAAATGCTTGAATGAGGATGTTCACATGGATCCAAGTGCTCTGAGTTTTATCTGCTTATAACATTTCTGAGTTTTCCAATTGGCTAAAGAATCTGACTGAGAAAGGAGTGCAGAAGAACTAAGTACAACATACCTTGTAAAGAACAGAGCGAGCTTTAGGTTGCCATTTAGCTGGAATTATGCTATGCATTATGTCCTGTGGCACCACTGTGTGAAGCTTCTGTTGTTCAATTGGGTAGTTAGCAGGAAGAATGTGAGATAATAGAGAGACACAAATAATTCCACTGTCCTTGAAACAAAATCTCACAGATCAGCTTCCACTTAGAGGATTTTTTTTATAAATCAAACACCTTAGAGGCTTTTGGGCTTCTGTGTTGTACAGTTGAACCTCTGAGTTTCTCATCTCCTACTTTTAGCTAAGAATGGGTTCACAGAAAGTTTCCTTTTCTGCTTAGGAAAGAGCATGTTAATGCTCCTCATTCTTCATCTGAAGCCTTAATCCACCCATTTGTGACATCTAGGGCCTGCTCAGATGCAAACAAGAGTTTGAAAGGTCTAGGGAAAGCAGTGTGAGGCCTCAGGCTATCTCCACAGCAACCAGCTGTAGTGCAATGAATTGAGGCTGATTAGTTCAGGTTAGGTTCCTCCAGCAGCTGAGGCTGAGGGAACAAAGCTGCTGTCCTAATGTCTGGATGTTAATCAACTAGAAACTGATATATTAAAAAAATGGAAACTGTTAAAAATAGCATTTCTAAATAGCAGTTTTTCCATGCTTTTAGGATCTACAAGTCAGCCTAAGCCTGAAAGCACATGGCAGGTCCATTGATTGTGATAGGATGATGTGCAAGGGAGGGTTAGAGAATTCAGGCCTTTGTACATCAAACCAAAAGGAATAAGTTAAGCAAATTAATTCATTATTGCTTATGGGACTGTGAGCGAGTGCTGGACCTCTCTCTGTATCAGTCCTCCAATTTGTGTTAAAGCTGCTGCTCTGCCTCTCGTTAGCATCTAGAGAATGAAAATGCTACATGGGTGTTTGAAGTTAACTAGTTCTGGGATGTACATTGGCCAGCTCTTAGTGTTGTGTAGTTGGGTGAAGGGTGATAAAAATTGTCACCTAAGCTAATGCCAGCACAAATGTCAAGAAAGTGGTGAGCCCCATGCTCATGAGAACACAGCTGTGTTTGTTACCTCGGGGGTACTTGGCATACTAACAAGGGATAAAGCCTGTCCACCCTGGCAGATGGCACGAGATCACTGTGGACACTAAAAACAGTCCTCAGGATCCTGAAATGGCCATATTCTGCAAAATGGTTCTTAGGCTTTCCTCAGGACTTTGCACTGTCCTTTTTTACTTTGTGCTCTGTCACCTGGCTTTACATTGGAGTTGCTGTTGTTATTTTTAATTTCCTAAGGAAATGAGCACGATGGCACCATGCTGTGTGCATATCTGTGCACATGCACTTTCCTAAGCTTTAAACCTTTTGATCAGTTTCCAGCTTATTTGGCAGAGATGGGAGGTCTCAAAACACACTGAGAAGAACTGGCTGGGTAGAAGACTGAAAACTTATTCGTACCTCCTGTGAAGGCACAAGTGCTCCTCTTACTAGACATTAGCAATCCCATCTGCACACAGCATCACCTCCATTCTCACTTTATTGTCACAGCTTTCTATCGACCTGTTTCAAAAGTATCCCTTTTTCCACCCACCTGCTTTTCTCTAGATACTGGCCAGCCATTGACGATGCTCTGAGACGTGCAGCTTTCAACAACAGAGTACAAATCCACCTTCTGGTCAGCTGCTGGACTCACTCTGACCCAGCCATGCTCTACTACCTGAGATCCCTGCGTGCTCTCAACAACCTACATGCCCACATCAATGTTGACGTGGTATGATAAGAAACCTGACTTTGAAAAGACATCCTGAGGATATGTGGCCCACACCCATCTTTGAGTCTAAACTGTCAGTTGCACGTGCAAGTATTTGGGTTTAGAGAAGCAGGTTCTTTCAGGTCTTTGAGAAATTAAGGCCTAAGTGGAAGTAGTATATGTGAGGTCTCATTAGTGACATGGGGTGTGCCTAGCTACAGCACTTGTGACATTATCTAGGCAGTCACATTTGCTGAGCACCTTGACAGTAACAGTTTATATGATAACTTGGTGCTGTTCACGTAGACCTTTTCTTGCATGGAGTTATCTTAAATGGATCTAGTTACTATTGTGGTCAGTTTTCTACTAATGAAAGCTCTGCTGACTGTGTGTACAAATGGACCCATTTGACCACAAAACATTACTCACAGGCCATAGGCACTAGGCTGGAATGCAATCAAGTGGTGTGGAAGTCACAGAAGAAAGGAGAAATGTTTTGTAAAAAAAAAAAAAAAGTTAGGCACTATCTGCAATACTCCTCCTGTCTGTGATCAGCACAAAATAAGAGCAGCAATCAGTGGTAAATGAAGATCTATTAAACAGCTGCCTAAAACTGCATTTAATTGTCTGCCCTGTAATGATAATAGCTCTGCCACTAATGGAACATTGTGGAGCAAACGTTATCCTTATCCGATCTCAATTGCTTATCCAATTTTATGTGTAGTGGAAGTACTATTTGTTAGTTTTCTTGGATAAGAGTAAAGTATTTTTTATGGTGCATTAGTAACAGTGGTGGAATATTCTGTTCTTTCTGTACTAGTCTATTTGAAAATACAGAAGAACCTGCATTGTCTAATTATTCAGTTTGTTCCTCACTCTGGTATTTCTATTTATGTTTTTAATTTCTCTCCCTCTAGAAACTTTTCATTGTTCCGGTTCTGAATCACACAAATATTCCTTATGGGAGAGTGAATCACAACAAATATATGGTCACTGATAAAGTAGCCTATATCGGTATGTATTTCATTACTGCAAATGCTTACAGTATCTTCAGATCTATGGGACCGAGACTGAGATAGGATGGGCTGCAATATCAAAACAGACCTCATTTTACCATGCAAAGCAGATAAACATATTAAAGTCTATGGCTTTATCAGAATGTGTGCTCTGGATAAACAGCTGGAGTTATGAACAGGAGACAATAATGTAGGTCAAGTTCAGTAAGAGATTATTTCATCCGGTTGTGAATCGTTAAGAGCAGAGTGTGACAAGTCTGAGTGCACAGCCTGTGACAAGCACAGTAGGCATCCCACAGACCACGCTCAGAATGATGCAGTGACAGCTAATGCTCTCGCATGTAATCTTATCGTGCTTTAATAAAAAGAAATTGCTGGAAGGGATTAATTCCACGCACTGTTTGTTGAACAGAACTCGAAGAAAGGAAATGAGAAAACAGTAATGTCAATTGCTGCTTAATTCCTGAAAGTCAGGATAGTGCTTATTTTTCAATCTTATCTTGGGATTCGTCAAAAAAGGGAATGCAAAAAGGCTCTGTCATCTCAGTCAGCTTATCCTCCAAGCAATGCAAACCAGCAGATAGCCCTTCTGCCAAAGGCCTGAGGACCTTCAGCTCCAATTGCCTTTAACAGAGCTTGTTTCTTCCCGAGTTGTTTTTTGGATATGCAGTTAAATTTGTTTTCATGCCGAAACGCCTTCTGGTTTTGACAGTAGATGTTTTCTGGCTAAGGTAAACACCAGAAGAAGTACTAAGTGATAAAATGTGTAATTTTTACAGCGTTTAATTTTCTGGATTGTTGTAGCTTTGGGGAGAGTCCTACACAATGTCTACAACTGGATTCCCAGCTTTGCCTAGTTTAAAAGTAGACGTTGCACGCTGAGCTCAAAAGTGTTTCACTTGCTTTCCTTTAACAAGCAAAGAGAATTAAGTCCATTAAGGTTGGGATTCTTTTTAACACAGAAACCCATATCAAACATTGGCTTTTATCCCTCTTAATACCCAAATGTTTCAATCTGTTCCTGTATTTACAATGAGTAGATTCATTTGTCTTTGCCACAGGCTGTAAGGAATCAGAGTGTTATGAAGCTTCAGGGTTGCAGTTAATACTTACTTTCTGAAATCTGAGGTCTGGAGTAAGAAGGAGGTGACCTGATTTTTGCTGCTCCATTGGTCCTAATGAGATTTGCTGTACAGCGAATCAGCTGTACAGGCAACGTGGACTTAGCAAGTACAGAGATCAAACAGAACACTGGGAAATTAACGTTTTCTAATTAGCTACTTTTCCATTGCACAGGGACTTCCAATTGGTCAGAAGATTACTTTATTACTACAGCTGGTGTGGGACTAATTATCAAACAGAATTCAACCAACCTGCAAGGAAGACAACTGCCTATCCAGGAACAATTGAAAAACCTTTTTGAGCGAGACTGGAATTCCAAATACGCAGTGAATCTGGAAGATGTGCAGGGACAGAAGGACTGTAACTGGAAAGGCAGACTGAAGTGAATTGAAGTATGCATTTAAAGTAGAAAAAAAAAGTCTTATTAATCTTAATCTTGCTTCCTGTGCAAAACAAGGAGCTTTCCTCTTTATGTCTTTGTTAGTGAAATGGCTTCCTTGTGGTGTCCACAATGTTTGATGACACAAACAAGTCTCATGGTTGAATCTAGCTGCAAAACCATTAGTGCCATCTCCTTATTTTGTGTGTGATTGCCTCACTGCAGAGTTAATGAAATGCATACAGTTATATGAGAAGCTGTCTGATTAAAGCAAACATGGAAGACAGAACCACATCTTTATACAGCAGAGACGCAACTAATGATTGCTGTGATATTTTATTGTAGGAGGCTATACTTTTCTAGCTTAATGTTCCATTAAAAGTGTTTTCTTACATGTGTTTAGGCAGATTTTAGTAAACTCCTGGCCACTTTAAGATTCAAGCCATGTAAGTAATCACCTACAATAATGAGGGCTGATTTTTAAAGACATTCAGGAGTTAGAGGTACAGGGAAACACTGGTATTTAAGTGCCGATGATAGTTACCAGAGATTAACTGCCCGGGGTTTAAATTTTGGGGCTGTTCTGGACCCCTGAGTGTCTGGGGACATTTATATGCCTGTATGTTGGCTTCATGCAACAGATAGGATGGGGTGAGCAGGGTGAAGGTGCTGTGTGAATGTTGATGTGGCAAAGGCATCCCACTTGCACTATGGGCAGTGCTCAGAGAGTCTCCTTTCTCCTTTAGAACTCTCCTAGTGCTGGTCTTGACCAGCATCATGTCTCTGGGCTTCCTTTTCTTCCGCAAACACACAGTGACCATAAACTTGAACCATCTGTACCTTATGTCTGTATCCACCACCCCATGGCAAGCTCTGCCCTGGGTGATTCAGAAGTGACAAGAAAGAAGGGCATGTGCTCCAGCTGTGGATCAGTAGGTCTGACACTGGACTGGGGCTCTGTGAACCTCACCAGCGCTGTGCACCTTTGCCTAACACTTGGACTCACAAAATGAACCTCTTGCTTTGGCATTGATACACAGCAGAGGCAAGAAATCTCAAAGCAAAAGCCTGAGCACGGCTCCATAAAAGGTTTGGACAAATCCCCTGTTCTGGCACTCTGAGTTGTGAAAGTGCAACAGAACTCTCCAGCTCTGAAATGCATGTGGCAGCTCACGGCCATGTTCCCAACCTGGCAAAGCCTCATTCAGTCACATTGTGGTTCTGATGCCATCTTTTTTTGCTGCAGACACAGTACTTAGTAGTGGAAGTACAAGCTTCCCCCTTAGGGTGCAAACTCCCCATCCTCCAGAGAAAGGTTTTGGTGCTTTTGAATCCCTGCCCTGTGCTGAGAATGACAGAGTAACCTGCTGTGATTGCCTATGTGTGAACTGATTTATATCCTTGTGAATACACACAAATCCCCATACAAATAAGGCCCTTTCCCTATGCGGTCTTTTGGAGATGATCCCAATCCATTTTCTCTTTTTTGGTTTCTAGGCTACTCCTTAGCTATCTCTTCCAGACGCTTCCAAGAGTCCTTGGATTGTTTTATCCAAATCAATGCCTGTTGTTACTAAGGCAGGTCTTTAAGACATGTAGTCACATTTACAGATAGCACTGACATTTTGTGAGTATTCACACACATGTAAAGGTATTGAGAATGACACAGGTGCTTTTAGCACTCTCCCCACCTATTTTCTTTCTAGAGGCTGCTTAATATTTTATTTCAATTAACTAAAATTTCCAGCAAAGTAGAACCTCCCCAACTGGTTTTCACTAGCTCCATTTCACAGAACCATTCCAGTTGTAAAAGACCCTCAGGATCATCAAGTCCAACTGTTATACCTACTCTACAAAGTTGACCCTTAAACCACATATTCTCAAGCACCACATCCAAACGACTTTTAAACACATCCAGGGTTGGTGACTCAACCATCTCTCTGGGCAGCCCATTCCAATGCCTGACTACTCTTTGAGGTCTCTTCCAACCTTGCTATACTGTGATACTGTGATACTCTTTCTGTGAAAAAATGTTTCCAAATGTCCAGTCTAAATCTACCCAGTTGCAGCTTGAGGCCATTCCCTCTTGTTCTTTCACTATTTACCTGTGAGAAGAGACCAGCAGCAGCCTCTCTACTATGTCCTTCAGGTAGCTGTAGACAGCGATGAGGTCTCATCTCAGCCTCCTCTTCTTCAAACTAAACAGCCCCAGATGGATTATTATCTATTACATGGATTTATTAACCTGTACCAACAACTATACCCCGCTGTGTGTTGTAGAAATATTTGGATACAAGAACAGTATCAAACAGATTTTTTTTCGCAGTGCAATGAGCTCATAAATGATGGATCAGCTTGAAAATCTTTTTGAGAAGTTAAATCTCGAAGAAAAAAACCCTGTGTCCTACAGAGAGATGCACTCCTCTAGATGGCACTCGAAGCTATGTTTTCACTGTACTCAGGAAATAGATGTTGCAGGAATAAGAAGAAATTTTCTTTCTCTTCTACCTGTGAGCTCAAGTCTGACTGTGCAGGGTAAGTTATTCAATGGGACAGACTCTGTGGGCAAGTTGGGAGACTTGTCTTCTGGCATACAGGGTCTTGGCTACTTGTCTTCTGGGGTAAGGTACAACTTATAAAGGAGAACTTGATGCTTATGCGAGTGCTCTTTCATTTTCTTCACTTAAACTGTGTGTGTTGGATTTCGTCCACATATGAAAGAGAGGTTTAAGATTCAGGCAATGAACTGGATATAAGAGGAACTTGAGTTTATTTCACTATTGTCCATGAGACTTTTTAGATCCCTTATAGATTAATTCTGTTTCACTTGTTCTTTATTACAAAGGTAGACTATGGTGTAAATTACAACCAGGTTTTATGTCTCTTAGTACTTTTCCATTTATGAACCCCCTTTACTCTGCTCTCGTCAGACCCCATCTGGAGTACTGTGTACAGTTCTGGAGCTCCCAGCACAGGAAGGACACTGAAGTGTTGGAGCGGGCCCAGAGGAGGGCCACAAAGATGATCAGAGGGCTGGAGCAGCTCTGCTCTGATGATAGGCTACAAGAGTTGGGGCTCTGCAGCCTGGAGAAGAGAAGGCTTCCAGGAGACCTTATAGTAGCCTTCCAGTATCTGAAGGGGGCCTACAGGAAGGCTGGGGAGGGACTATTTACAAGGTCTTGTAATGACAGGATGAGTGGCAATGGGTTTAAACTGGCAGAGGGGAGATTTAGACTGGATGTTAGGAGGAAGTTCTTTACAGTGAGGGTGGTGAGGCACTGGAACAGGTTGCCCAGGGAGGTTGTGGCTGCTCCCTCTCTGGAGGTGTTCAAGGCCAGGTTGGACGAGGCCTTGAGAGACCTGTGCTAGTGGGAGGGGTCCCTGCCTATGGCAGGGGGGTGGAACTAGATGATCCTTGAGGTCCCTTCCAAACTTACTATTCTATGATTCTACGATTCTATGGAACAGGGTTAATAATATTCCTTATCCACACACCTCTTGCTTTCATTTAGATTGTGATTACTTCAAGTTAAAGACTGTACTAAATGTGAGCTGGGGCCTCCAGTACTATTAGCATCTACTTATTACTCTTGCATGGATTTTCTAGTTTTGTTGCAAGCAGTTCAGATTTTTCTCAGTACTGGTTTATGTGTATCTAGAAAAAGTTGATGGTTTGTACCTTGAGCATGGATAGTCTCCTTTGATCAGCTCATCTCATGCACCTGTGCTATGGCAGAGCACTTCTTAAGTGAGCTGGCCCTGCTTTACCTGAGTGTCTTTCAAGCAGAGTTGTTGCACTGCTCTCCCAGGAGTCATATTAATGAGAGTAGTTTGTCTGGTGCAGTGGCTAGTGGCCATGGTGCTGCTGACAGCAATGCAGACGATGCCAAGATAGAATCTTGGTGGCTTCATAGGTTTGTGAGTCTGACAGGACTACAAAGTCACCCAGTTTCACACCTTAGACATCAACTTGTTTCAAAAGCTTTAGTATTATGTTTCAAATTTGTCTCCCTATTACCCAGGATTTTTCTTTCCCAGCTGTTCCAGATAAATCATGCCTTCGTTGCTTTCATCCAGGTGCTGAGAAAACGTTTTATCTATGTTTTTTGCACTTCAATGCACGCTTCATTTTTTTGGTAGTCAGAAATACCTCTGTGATCCCTGGAATATAGCTCTTCTGTCAAGGGCACTAACTCAGAGGCCTCTTCTCTCTGCAGCTTCCCAAAGAGAAGTAGAGAAGGAGGTGCTGAACTCTTCTCCCTTGTACCCAGTGACAGGATGTGTGGGAATGGTTCAAATCTGTGCCGGGGTCTTGAGACTTGATGTTAAGAATGATTTCTTTAAAGAGAGAGTGGTCAGACACTGGAACAGGCTTCCTAGAGAGGTGGTCAATGCCTCAAGCCTGTCAGTGTTTAAAAGTCATGGGGGCAATGCCCTTAATAATATGTTTGAACCTCTGGTCAGCTCAAAAGTGGTCAGGCAGTTGGACTAGATGATTGTTGTAGGTCACTTCCAACTGAAATTACGCTTTCTATCCATCATACATATTATCTTGTTCAGGATTAATTTTGACTGTCTTGCCTTTGGCATATATGAGATGTTCTGCTTCCAATATAACAACAGAACAGCCAACAAATGGAGACATATTCATGTCTTAACAATACAAGAAACTACCAGGGCGGGAGTGTCTTCCTTTTTAATGTATTTATACCTTCTTTTGCATGTCAAATCACAGTTGCACATTTGTCTGACTGGAGACTGTACACAGATGTTTAGCTGACCAGTCCACTATTTCAGATGTTTAAAAATAAGTAGGAAACCGATCACAGTTAAAAAAACCAACCTAAGCATCTCTGGATGGGGTCAGAATCAGCCTGTTGACAAAATGTCTGTTGTTTTGCAGGTTTGTGTCTGTGTTCCCTCCATGTGTTTGAGCTCTGTTCTTAGCTTTTCTTGCTGTCAGACCCTTGTTAACCTGATTGCTTTTTTACTAACCTTTGCCTTTCCTAAAGCTGACAGTAACCTACACAGAGGAAGATTTTATTGATGCCTCTTTCTCTATTGCTTTTCTTTGAACATTATCAGTTACCCCTTTAAAACATCATCGTGATTATTGCCATGTGGTCATTGCTATCTCAGAGCTCACTTTTAACTGAGTTGTTTCTGTCACCTTTGCAGCAGACTCTTACATTCAGTTCTGTCTAAGCTGATGTGTAGGCCTAAGTAAATGGACGCTACTTGAGAAACATTTTATGTGAAGGCTTTCTTGTGGGCAGATGTGAGCTGTGTTAGAATGACATGTCTTTTACTACATACATTACCTTTTCCAAGACTCAATTTTCTGCCTTGATCACGATGTTTACTCAGTCTCGGTACAAGCAGTTGCTGTCTGATATGGTAATTTGGGGTCTGTTGAACCCTAACTTTTATACTTAGGGAAACTACAGAAAAATGCTGTGTGATCCCAATAAGTGACACATGCCTAACACTTCTGTGCACTGTCTCTTCAGAGATAACTAGAGTTTTCTTTAGAATAACTGCCAGCAGGTCTCCTCAGAGTATTTTTACCTCTACCGCAAAGATACAGAAACGTAACACATGTCAAGCTGCAGCTGGTTAAACAACCAAGTACACTTCCTTTAAAACCCAGATTCTAAATGTTTTGCTGTGTCTGCTTTCCCTGCACTCTGTAGAATACAGAGAAAGAAAATACAGGACCGCAAAACTAATATAATGAAGCACCTCTGCACATGCAAATCTATAAAATTTGGGATTGTAATGAGTGAAAAGTCTCTTGTTACCACCATATGTAGAAACTGGGCTGTCATTAAGCAAAAAACCTCAGCAGATAGTGGGGTCTACTCAAAGCTTTTGCAAATTGAAGTTGGGATTTTCAGATTTTCAGTAACTCATGATAGTCGAGTTATTGTTCATATGGTGAGTTTATTGTAATTAAGAATACAGGCAATATTTTAATGATACATGTGAAGACTGTCACATATGCACTCTGGTTTTCATTATGCTCTTGAGAGAAGTATTAATATAAACAAAGAAGCAAATAATTATATACATCTCCTTTCCCAGAAAAACTTTGAAGCCATCCCTCCAGTGTGGCAAATCATTCTGTGCATTTAACTATCCAGTGAATATATACATTAAAATTAATTTATCCACATTTAATAATCATTCATCAGCACATTTTATTTTGGTATCTTAAAAACATGAATTAGTTACATGGTTTTTGGTCTTAAATTTACTCTCTTGGGTTTTTAAAAATTCTTTTAAGGCTAAATATGACCCACCACAAAAATAAAAAAAAATGTAAAGAGAGGAAGAGGTAAAGCATTAGTCTCTCTACACTAGTATTTAGTTTCTAGTTTGCATTTTAAAATGCTTGTGGAATATACATATTACCTTAGCTGAAATGAAGAAAAATATTTTCATTGAAACAAACAAGCAAAAAAAAAAACAAAACAAAAACAACCCCCCCCCCTCGAAATAACAAACCAACCAACAAAAACAAATAAACAAATAAAACCACCCCAAACCAAACAAAAATAGGTCAGAAAGGTCCAAAAATCTAAAAAGGCTAAGTATAGTTCTCATAGTGCTAGTCTATACTCCATTCTGGAATTAATCTATAATGTAAATATAATCAGTGTGTTTCTGAGAAGCCTAATATTTAACAAGTGTTTTTGCTATCATCACGGCTTCCAATGGTTTCCTTTCATGGTTCAGGTGTCTTTTCAGCATTTATTGAACTATGGGCTTCTCTGTAGTTATATTAATCTTTGCCTTCAGGACAGATTTGAAGAAATCAGTCTTTTTATTAGTGCACTGTGTAGCACATCCATGTACTTGAAAATGTAAATGTGTTAAATTCTGTTCAACTGATTTCATGAATACCAGCTTTGAGTTTTGTTTAATTTTCAATTACTAGAGAATTAATAAAACATTCTTTCTGTACATGTAGGTTATTAATTTCCATTGAGGGTTGAGAAAAGACAATGTTCATTTGGCTGGTAATCCAGGAATATTAGATTGACTATCTTTTTCTTCCTCCAACAAGATTAGCTCAGTTCTTGCTGAAGACGTCACAATAGTTCGAGAAACTGGGACACTAGATGAGGCTCCATCAGGTTCAAGTTTTTTGCTCTCTGTTATTTCTTTAGGTGATAAGCTTTCTTGGGCATCAAAAAATACCTCAGGTTTATCTGATGGACTATCTTCGTCTGAGATTCTTTCCTCTTTATGACCCATGTCTTCTCTGTCAACAGTCTTAGCTTTTTTGGTAGGAGATGAGAAACCAAGCTTGGGAAATCTAAACCACCCAGTTTTTTCAGCTGGCTTAGAAGAATCTTTATCTGATGTGTCAGCAGGTTTCACATCTTCTGGAGCAGATTTTTTCACTTCTGTTTTTGAATCTATGCTTGTTTCATCACTAGAAGATGAAAAGCCAATACTTGGAAGCCAAAATTTGAATCTTCCAGGAGATCTTTTACTATCAGTCTTTTCTTTTTCATTGGTTATGTCTTTTTCTTCGTCTTCTAGTGCTTCAGCTACATCCTCACCTTTAGTTACTCCCTCTGGCGACTTAGGAAGATTTTCTTCAACTTTACTGGATGGCTTTACTTCAGCAGCAAATTCTTTCAACTTTGGCAAACTTACTTCTCCACTAAATTCTTTAGTATCAATGTGTGATTTGTCAGACAGTTTAGGCTCAGCACTGCCAGTCTGTGCTGTTACTCTGAAGCTTTCATCAGCACATGTAGACTTGCTTACTGATACATCTTCTGTCGGAGATGGCTGCTGGACTAGCACTTCTAAGTTGCTATGTGACTCAGGCAACTTTGCCTTGATCAATGAGAATCCCAAAGTAGCAGTTTTGACTTCTGATGAGAGAACCTCTGATTCTTTCAGTATTTCAGTACTATAAATTTCACACCTCTCAATAGCAACATGTTGAGGTTCTACTTTCTCACCCATCTCTTGGCCCTCTACATATGACCAATGAATGTCCTGCTTTCCATTTGAAAGGGAAGACTCTATGGTAGTAGTCACCTGTGCTGTTTTGATGTCAGGTTCAGTTAATGTTAGAATTTTGCTTTTTGCTTTCTGAATACCACCCTCTAGAACCTGTGGTGTTTCTTCAGGGATAGCAGAGCTTGCTTGCAGTTTTACTACTTCACTGTCAGCACTAGATACCTTCGGATCTGTTAACACTTTCGACACTGAAACGTCAGCTTCAGTTGGGAGAGCTTTGAAAGTGAATTTTGGTATTTTTAGTTTGGGAATTTTTATATTTACTTCTGGGTCATCTTGTGATTTGTCCAGTGTTTCCACTGTTATTTTGGGAGATGCTTCCCTGTGACCTAGAGCTGGACTTCTCAGGCTAGTGGACCCTTCTGACTTTTGAAACTGCATTTCTGCTGTGCCTCTTTCAATCTTAGATACTGAATCAGCTTCTGAATTTGGCAAATTTGTATCATCTTCTAAGCCCTTCACTTCTGAATGTAACACCCCAAACTTTGGAATCTTAAACTTGTATGTTTTAACTTTACTTCTTTCTGCTTTATCTTCAACTTGCGCTTCCACCCTTGCAGACGTGTCCCTTTCAACACTTTTCACTTGAAATTTCATTTCAGGATCTATTCTACCAATCTTAACAGCCATCTTCACTCCTGGAACTTCTACCTTTATATCTTCCATCTTAGCTGTAACAAAAACACCATCTTCTGATCCTTTCATTGTAGACTCTTCACTCATAGGCCTTTTTAATTGGCTTCCTTCACTGTCTTCTGCTATCATTTTCATCTCGCCCTTTATCTTTCCTTTTCTAATTGCTGCCTCTTGATTTTGAATATCCAGCTGTCCTTTTGGAAGACTAGCATCTGCTTTCTCCTCTGTTACATCCAGAATCATTTCATCTGATGATAGTTTACATCCTACTCCTGAAGTCTCTGACTTAGTGGAATGTTCTACCTTTGGGACTTCAATATACTGTGGTTTGACTTTATGTTCTTGAAGAGTTGAAGTACACACAGGAAAGCTATTTGTTAAACTGCTGTCTTTGTGAATTTCTGAGGCACTCAGGTATGATTTAGACAATTCTGCTGAAGACACTGTGAATTCTGAAGTATGCGATTTTTGTCCTTCAGCACTGTGCTTAACTATGTCTGCATAAGTTTCAGTTTTTGTTCTTTCTGTGGTCACTGAAATATCTCCTTTCATCACCAATGAGCTAACATCAGAACTCTTCACAGAATCTCCTGATTTTGGAATCTCTTCTTTTTCAGTAGTAATTGCAGCAACTGCATGTGGTAAGGTGGTTTCAGGAATACTTGTTTCAGTTTGTACTTTGGCAGAAGGAATGCCTACCTGAGCTTTTACTGTACTTCTTTCAGTATCAGCATCACTTTTTTTTTCCTTTGAGGATGTTCTGCCAAATGGAGGTATTCTGAATTTTGGCATTTTAAACCACCCCTGATGTTCTTCAGTCTGAACTTCTTCAGCTTTTATTCCATGTTCTTCTTTTAATTCGATTTCTTTTTCCTCAAGGCTCTCAGTAACTCTCTCTGTCACTGGCTTAGGCACTGATTGGGAGCTTATGTCTACCTCTGAAGCTTCAATGTCAGCTGTCAGAAACTGAGGTGCTTTTATTTTGCAAGTACCTACTCCAGAATCTGACACATCAGATGTGAATTCTGATGTTGGAACTCCCATGGCAGTATCAGCAATTTCATTTGTCATTTTCAGCTGGGGTAGCTCAGCTTCTGGTTTTGGAGATCTGATCTCCGTCTCTGGCCCCTTCCCTTTTGTTAGGGAGATTCCAAATTTTGGCTTCTGGAATTTGGGCATTTTAATCTTCCCTTCAGGACCTTCCAATTTATTCTTTCTTCCATCCACAACCGATGATCTTTCTGTCACCATTTCAGGGTTTCTCACTTCACCCAAAGCTTCTCCTTTGCGGAACTTCACACCTGTTTTTTGAATGATATCTTCACTGGTAGAGGTTGATTTTAGGACAGCAACCTGTTGAAAACTTGCCTCTGAGGGAGGCAGAGCACCATCAGTCTGTTCTGAGCTGACTCCCATTTCACTTGGAGAGGCTCCAGTTTCTACTTTGGGGATCTTAACGTCAGACAGTTTTATGCTTATTTGTGCCCCTTCCTCTGTCCTGACAGAATGACTTCTTTCTATATCAGGTATCTGTATAGAGTCACCACTCTCTTTTTCTGTTTTAGGAG
Organism: Ramphastos sulfuratus; assembly: GCA_013399055.1. NCBI lineage: Eukaryota > Metazoa > Chordata > Aves > Piciformes > Ramphastidae > Ramphastos > Ramphastos sulfuratus. The sequence continues at coordinate 116,880 of WBNM01040458.1, forward strand.
CATCAGCTTCAACTTTTGCTGAATGAGTCTGAGATTTGGGAACCTTGATCTTGGAGAGAGAAATTTTAGGCATGACAAACTGAGTTTTTTTTATTGGACTTTTCTGTTCAACTTTTCCTGCAGACATTTCCAGATCAAGGGCTGGTCCAGTACTATGATCATCAGTTGCAGCTCCTTTCACTTCTGTATCTGCTCTGCTTGACATTACAGTAGGTTTATCTTCTGAAGTTGCTCCGGAATCTGGTTTAACACTTGCTTCCTTCTTTGGTGACCAACTGAAGGATGGAAGTTTGAATTTTGGCATTTTGAAATGCCCTTCTTTCTCTTCTCCATCTCCATCTTGCTTTATTTCCCCTTTGATTTTTAGTGCTGCATCTAAATCCTGAACATCACTGACTGTTTGCAGAATAGAAATGTCAGCTGATGGGAGGTGTTCCTCAGGCTCTGGTGCTTTTTCATCAGCTTTGGTCATTTTGATTTCAGGGCTGTCAGTTTCTGTTGTTGTACCACATTCCACCTCCAAATTTGGTGCCTCAACAGCAATGTCAGCTATATCTACCATTGCTTTTAGCTGGGGAAGCATGACTTCAGATTTGGATTGGCTGATCTCCTTTTCTGACCCTTTCCCTTTAAAATGTGTAATTCCAAACTTTGGCATTTGGAATTTAGACATTTTTGCTTTCCCTTCAGGACCTTCAATTTTTATTTCTACATCACCCACAGGAATTTCACTTAATGTTTTTTCAGCACTTGTTAATTCTGGTTCTGTGTATCCAGTAGACAAAGTAGGTTCTTCAATATGTATATCAGCTTTGGATGGAGCAATAGCTTCTTTCTTTGGTGACCAACTAAATGAAGGTAATTTGAATTTTGATGTTTTAAATTTGTTTTCTTTTTCCTCAGTATGCTCCTCTCCTGAAACTACTTCCTGTTCTGTCTTGCACTGTAAATCTGGGTCATGGATTCCCACTTCTAATTTTGGCATCACAGCTTCCATCGATGTGAGACTAACATCCAACTTTGGTACATCTGAAACAAATTCACGTGAAGGCTTCAGAATCTTTACATCAATTTCGGCATCAGAGATTTGAGTTGGCTTATCAGTCATTTCAGATATTATCTTTCCCTTGGATATGTCACTTTCCACTTCGGAAACAATATCACTTTCTGATTGGTTGCCCTTAGGCCAGGAAATGCCGAATTTTGGTTTTCGGAATTTAGGAAATTTAACTGTAACCTCTGAGTCACTGACATATGTTTCAGAAATGGAAGTTGTCCCTCCCAGCTTCAGAGTTCCTTGCTCTAAAGAATCATCATCCCTTAAAATTTCAGCATCTGTCATTGACAGATTCTCATCAGTAAGAGACAGTAGTTTTGATTCAGATTCTTCCAGATTCCTTTGGTACTTAGTAAGAGTAATATCCACTTTAGGTGATGGGGAATCCTGTTCAATTTTAGAGGAACCAATGTCAACTTTAGAGAAACCCAAGCTAGGAATTCTGAATTTGATACTTTTAGAAATAATATCTCCTTTGGTACCAGGGACAACATTGCCTGAAAGAACTGAAGGAGTTTTCTCTGTTACAGAATAAGAATGATTTTCAGAAACTGAATAATCAACAACAGACGTAGCTAGTAAATCTGGTTTAGAAACTTTATAAAGAGAAACCTTAGGCATTCTAAAAATAGACATTTTACCTTTACCTGTATCATGATCTTTTTCAGTGGATGAACCAGAGATGTCTGCCAAAGCAGGTGCTAGGATCTCGGCCCCGGGCAGGGTC